>CANTUR010002036.1:30000-42654 GCA_947683625.1 Mallotus nudiflorus | reverse complement strand
AAAAGAAGATAGGGGATAGAATCGCTATATTATCACGGAAAACTAGACTGAATGTTTTATCCTAATTAACTGAATCCTTTATCCTATTAAATAAATTACTTTACCTTACCTTGGGCGGATAGCGGGAATCGAACCCGCGTCTTCTCCCCGGCAAAGAGAAATTTTACCATTCGACTATATCCGCATTTTCGTTCTTGATACACAATGTCTGGATCATATTTGTGAATAGCTATGATCGATAGTTCAGGACAATTATTATTATATTATATATTGATTATTATTGATTATATGTATATGATTATTATTGATTATATATTATTTTATTATATATTATTATATTTTATTATATATATATTCTAATTAGAATAATATTCTAATTAGAATAGAATTCTAAAATTATTATAATAGAATTCTAAATTCTATCATAATTATAATAGAATTATAAATTCTATCTCTATCTACTATCTATTATATATCTATCTATTATATAATTTATATAATTCTATTATAATTCTATTTATATAATTCTATTATTATTATAATTATAGATAAATTATATAAAATTTATTATATTATTATATAAAATATATTATTATAATATTATTATATAAAAATTTATTATATTATTATATAAATATATAAAATAGAATTCGATATATTTTCATTTTATTACATTTTTTATTTGTACTAGATTCATTTATAATAATTTTTTTTATTCTAATTCTAATTATATTAGACTCAATTTTCTCAATTTTACATTTAATTCCATTTACAAATTACAAAAAAAAAAAGTTTGACCCCTCCCTAAAATTTGATAATTTTTTGTTTTCTTTATTTGTATTTTGCATTTTGGGAACTTAGACTTATATTGAATTTTAATGTGTTTCGAAACCCGAAAGAATTCGGGGGAGGGGTCATTTTCATTTCATTTTTTTATCTAAAACAACTAGGTTTAAGAGATGAGAGAATTAAGGATACCTACCAGAAAAACTAATACAATCCATAATGATGTACCGGAAAATACAACATTTTTATTACTCGACCAACCATCAGGAGAAGAAAAAACAACGGGTACACTAATCAGTAAGATTGATGAAGTAACAATTAATGCAAAAACAGCCAATTGGAAAGCAATAGTCATGTTTCTAATCCTCCAAGCTACCAACAAAAGAACTATACCATTTGATCCCTCTATCAGTCAAAAAAAAAATTGTAAAAAATGCATCATGGGGGGATTGTGCCATGAATCCATTGATTCTATATGACTTATGCCTACTCTTTTCCCGTTTTAGGAGGGCAAGAGTAGTTTTTTACTTCACAAATGGTCATGCTAGATCCTGCATCTATCTATATATTACAGATGGAAAAATAGACTTATCGACTCACATCTAATATCTTTCTCTTTCTATAGTACAGTGATGGTATCAACCCCGATGGCCATGTTCTATTCGATTCGCCAGAATAAAAATAAATTCAATATAGTAAAATAGAAATTACCTTTCGGAGAGATGGCCGAGTGGTTGATAGCTCCGGTCTTGAAAACCGGTATAGTTTGCAAAGAACTATCGAGGGTTCGAATCCCTCTCTCTCCTTTTCTCGATGAATAGATTTATGTCTTTATTGGTTTTGACCGGCCCAGTATCATAAATGTAAATGGCTCGGCTATGCGGGATAGCCGAGACAGAAAAAAAAAATAGATTAGATCTAAATGAGTTGAAAAGTATTCCTTTTTCTTTCTTTTCAACTCATTTAGATCTAATCCACCCAATCAATATGTATTGTAGAATCAAATTGATTCCTACTTGAAGTATTGGATCTCTTGTCTCAGTTAGTTAAGAGGAGTCATGGAAAGAACAGGTTCAAAATCACGATCAATTCCCTTTTCAAATCCTGCTGCAGCTGCACGAGCCCTTCCTGCGTGCCATAAATGACCTACGAACAGGAAGAACCCTAGAACAAAATGAGAAGTAGCTAACCAACTTCTAGGAGAGACATAGTTGACTGCATTGATCTCGGTAGCTACGCCACCTACAGAATTTAACGAACCTAAAGGCGCGTGGGTCATATATTCTGCGGAACGGCGTTCTTGCCAAGGTTGTATGTCTTTTTTCAACCTACTCAAGTCCAAACCGTTTGGACCTCTTAGAGGTTCTAACCAAGGAGCACGCAGATCCCAAAAACGCATAGTTTCGCCTCCAAAAATGACTTCTCCGGTAGGCGAACGCATTAAATATTTACCTAACCCGGTAGGTCCTTGAGCGGATCCCACGTTAGCCCCAAGGCGCTGATCTCTAACTAGAAAAGTAAAAGCTTGAGCTTGAGAAGCTTCTGGTCCAGTAGGCCCGTAAAACTCACTAGGGTAAGCGGTATTATTGAACCAGACAAAGCAACAAGCAATGAAACCAAAAACAGATAAAGCACCTAAACTATAAGACAAGTAGGCCTCTCCAGACCATACAAGTGCACGGCGAGCCCATGCAAAGGGTTTGGTTAAGATATGCCAGATTCCACCTAATAGACAAATGGAACCTAACCATACATGCCCTCCAATTATATCTTCCAAATCGTCCACACTAACAATCCACCCTTCTCCTCCAAAAGGGGATTTTAGTAAATAACCAAAAATAACACTTGGGCTAAGGGTTAAGTTGGTAATTTTTCTTACATCTCCCCCCCCGAAGCCCAGGTATCATATACACCTCCAAAATAAAGAGCCTTGAATACTAGAAGAAAAGCACCTATACCTAGCAAGATTAAGTGAATACCTAAAATTGTTGTCATTTTATTTCTATCTTTCCATACATAACCAAAAAATGGAAAAGATTCTTCAAGAGTCTCAGGACCCAGAAGTGCATGATAAATACCGCCAAATCCCAATACTGCAGAGGAAATTAAGTGAAGTACACCAGATACAAAGTATGGAAAGGTGTCTATAACTTCCCCACCAGAACCTACCCCCCAACCTAGAGTAGCTAGGTGGGGAAGTAAAATTAATCCTTGTTCATACATTGGCTTCTCCGGTACGAAATGAGACACTTCAAATAGGTTCATTGCTCCGGCCCAGAATACGATTAATCCAGCATGGGCTACATGAGCTCCCAGTAGTTTACCGGATAAATTGATAAGTCGGGCATTCCCGGCCCACCAAGCGAAACCGGTGGTTTCTTGGTCGCGACCGGCTAAAGATAAAGTTCCATTAAAGAGCGTTTCCACGTGGTAGAACCTCCTCAGGGAATATAAGGTTTTCATGAGGCTGATCTTGAGCCGCCATCCAAGCCCGAATACCCTCGTTTAAGAGAATATTTTTAGTGTAGAAAGTCTCAAATTCAGGATCTTCTGCTGCACGGATTTCCTGAGAAACGAAGTCATAGGCACGTAGATTCAGAGCCAGACCGACTACTCCAAGAGCGCTCATCCATAAACCGGTTACGGGTACAAATAACATAAAGAAATGTAACCAACGTTTATTGGAAAAAGCAACCCCAAAGATTTGAGACCAAAAGCGGTTAGCGGTGACCATTGAATAAGTTTCTTCAGCTTGAGTTGGGTTAAAAGCACGGAATGTATTTGCACCATCACCGTCTTCAAATAAAGTATTTTCTACAGTAGCACCATGAATAGCGCATAGCAGAGCAGCGCCCAATACGCCGGCAACTCCCATCATATGAAATGGGTTCAACGTCCAGTTATGAAACCCTTGGAAAAATAGGATGAATCGAAATATAGCTGCTACACCAAAACTGGGCGCAAAAAACCAACCAGACTGACCTAGTGGATAAATCAGGAATACAGAAACAAAAACAGCAATTGGACCAGAGAATGCGATTGCATTATAAGGTCGCAATTGCACAGATCGAGCAAGTTCAAATTGACGTAACATAAAACCTATTAGCCCGAAAGCGCCGTGGAGAGCAACAAAAGTCCACAAACCACCTAATTGACACCAACGAGTAAAATCTCCTTGTGCTTCAGGACCCCATAGTAATAACAAAGAATGTGCTAAACTATTAGCAGGAGTAGAAACTGCGGCGGTTAAGAAGTTGCAACCTTCCAAATAAGAGCTAGCCAACCCATGGGTATACCATGAGGTTACAAAGGTTGTACCTGTGAACCAACCCCCTAAGGCGAAATAGGCACAAGGAAAGAGTAATAGACCCGACCAACCCACAAAAACGAAACGGTCTCTCCGTAACCAGTCATCCATAATATCAAATAAATCATTTTCGTCTTTGGTAAATTTACCAAGGGCTATAGTCATAGTGATCCTCCTATTCAACTACTTCAACCATTTCCGAACACCTCATAGCATTTTCAGGGCCTTTGGCGCTTCTATTATTTATATCATTTCTGTATGATTTGATTTCTCGTACAATGCCCTTTTTAATTTCTAATGGGTTTCGAAGAAAAAAATTCTTTATCGGTCCATAACCTGACTTAGGTAAATTCATGAATTCAATTCAGTTATTCCTTTTTATAGTCTTAATAACCATATGAACCATAAATTTTTTTTATGACTCATCCAATCAATTAGATAGATGAATTTTATTAAAAGAACTGGTCAAGGAACAAGTCAAGTCATCTCCCTCTACTTACGAGCAGATCCTCAGATTTATTTCTCTCATTCTATAAAACTAATCTTATTCTTGGATCTTGTTCATGAGATTTCTAAAAATCTATATTTTTACGTATTCTTTTAATTTCTATGTGCATTAAACTGCTACAGTATCCTATATTTTATTATTTTATACTTTATTCTTTCTCACCAGCTTTCTTATATTTCTTTGCAAGAAAGATACTTCGACTATTTTTTCTACTTAATATCTGTCAGAAAATAAGAAAGAGAATGAATTTTCTTATTATTTTCTTATTATTCAATTTTCAATTCAATACAATATTAATATTAAATAAATAGACAACTTTAAATGCAAATGAAAGGATTTTAAAATGAAAATATTTTTCTCACCCCTATATTCTACATTACATTGTCGGAATAAAAAAATATTGTATTTATCGATATGAGAATATTTGGTACAGGAAGCCGCGAATATATCAATCTTATTATATATCAATCTTATATGTATAAATAGCAATATAAATAGATCTTGTGTTCTGGAATCAAAGAAAGATAGTTAAAAGTATCTTCTATGTCTTATGTTATGACTTCGAATAAACTTTTTTATGCAGGAGGGGAATAGTTATTTATTCCTATAAAATAACTAGGAGCAAGAAGATTTAATCAGAAATATCGACAGATTTTTTTTCGGAGTCCAAAGAAAAAGAAATAGGAAAATGAAAGAAAAAGCAGAGCTACTGTTTCAATTTCATCTATATCCAAATCCAATTTTACTATCAGAATAGTAGATATAGTCATGATGGAATAGGTTAGGTCCACTTACTTTTTCTTTTATTGATTTCTATTTCTAATCTAATCTTTACAATTGATTTGATTGGAATAAAGTAAAATAAGAGAATTTGGTGATTTAAGAGCCAATTTCTCATTATTCATATTAATATAATAAACAAATGTTCTACTTTATAATTTTATAATTATATTAATTTTATAACTTTATAATTCTATTTTCGAATATATTCTATATATAATATTTTCTAAATAAATAAAATAGAGTCTAATCAAAATAGACTATACTATAATTACTATAATTTTATAAATATACTAATATAATTTTATAAATATACTAATATTTTCTAAAAATATACTAATATTTTCTAAAAATATACTAATATTTTAAGATATACTAAATATTTTAGTTAGCAAAAATCATTATATTATTTATATTATAATATTAACTATTATTTATATTATATATTAACTATTATTTTATTTATATTATTTATAATATTAACTATTATTTTATTTAATTATTAATTAATATTTAATTATTTTTAATTATTAATTAATATTTAATTGTTTTCATTTTTTCATTTTAATTATATTATATTAATATTATTATTATTAATATTATTATTTAATTATATTATATTAATATTATTATATTTATATATATTTATATATATATAAATATTTATATATATATAATTTATATATTTATATATTATTTAATTATTAAATTATTATTTAATTATTAATTAATTATTAAATTATTAATTAATTATTAATTAATATTTAATTGTTTTCATTTTAATTATATTATATTATTTATATATATTTATATATATATAATTTATATATTTATATTTTATATATTTAATATTTATATTTTATATATTTATATTATATATTTATATATATATAATTTATATATTTATATTTATATTTATATATATAATTTATATATTATATATATAATTTATATATTTAATTATATTATTTAATATTATTATTGAATTTTATTTAATATTATTATTTAATTTTAATTATATTATATTATTTAATTTCAATTATATTATATTATTTATATATATTTATATATATAATTTATATATTTAATTATATTATTTAATATTATTAATATTTTGAATATTATTTAATTAATTAATATTTATTAATATTTAATTATATTATTTATATTATTATATATTATTTATATTATTATATATTATTTATATTATTATATTTATATTATTATTTATATAATAATATATTTATATTATTATTTATATAATAATATTAATATCATTATATTCTATTTTATTAGAATATTAATTTATTAGAGTATTGATATGGTATAAATCATTGTAATGTATAATGTTAATTTTTTTATTTTAACATTTCGAATTTGTATTTTAGAATTAATTAAAATTCTAGAGTTTCTTACTTTTTTATGACAAATATCAACAATATTTCTATCCCCTCTTCAAATAGAAATATTATCAAATAGGAATATTACCGCTGGTTTTTTTCTTTTTTTTTTTATTTATTTTAATAAAAAAAAAAGAAAAAAGGCCAAAGCCCCTTATCGGATTTGAACCGATGACTTACGCCTTACCATGGCGTTACTCTACCACTGAGTTAAAAGGGCCCATTTGATAATTTGATATTTGATTAAATTCCTGAATGAGTTACTATGCGGATAAGATAGATCTATAGAAATAGATTAGAAATCCAATCTATAGAAAATCTATAGAAAATAAAAAATAAATAAAGAAAGTCAATCTATAAAAAAAAATAAATAAAGAAAGTCAATCTATAAATCTATTTTTATATTATTTATATATTATATATAAATAATAATAAAATAAATAATAATAAATATATAATTCAAATAAATATAGAATTAAATAATTAATTCAAATAAATATATAATTAAATAATTAATTAAAATTAATATAAATATAATAATATTAATAATTATAATTAATAAATATATAATAAATATAATAAAAATATATAATAAATATATAAATATATAATTAATTATAATAAATATATAATTAATATATAATATATAATTATAAATATAATAATATAATTATAAATATAATAATATAAATATAATAAATATATAATTTAAATATAATAAATATATAATTATATAATATAAATATATAATAATAGTTAATATATTATTTCAATATTCAATAATATAATAATATATCAATAATATAATAATATAATATTGAAATTTTCAATTTCAATAGAATATCAAAAATTTTTTAATTAGAAATTATAAAAAAAAAAAAATATTATTTTCTAAAATAGAATATTATTATTCTAAATTCATAAATTCTAATATAAACTAATATAAATTAGAATAAGTATACTTTACTAAGTAAATAAGTATACTTTACTAAGTATAAGGAGTAGATTCATTCTAGTTCATTTATAAGCGAGAGATTTGATTTACCTAGTGAGTATAGGCTAAATTCGTGAATATAGGTAAACAAATGGTTTATTGATATTGAATTTATCATATTGATATTGAATTTATCAAGGCCAACCCTAATTGAATTCGCTGCCGAAATTCATTTGATTGATACATGTATTTAGCAATTCAACATAGATCCAAGATATTTTATCGAATCGCTGATGAAAAGATTCTATTTATCACCTGAACCAAATTAAAATCAAATTGGATAACTTGTTGATGCCTATCCCTCTTCCCCGATTTATTAATTTATTATTTGTTAAATTAGAAAGGTGGAAAGATTCTTCGAATTTAGTCATATCATTTCGTTATATTGACAATTTCAAAAAACTGTTCATACTATGAACATAGTATGCTGGCAGTCGAGCAAATGCGCCCCATCGTCTAGTGGTTCAGGACATCTCTCTTTCAAGGAGGCAGCGGGGATTCGACTTCCCCTGGGGGTAGGGTATTACGAAAGGAAGTTGTCTTAATAAGTATGGAATTCCTTCTTCCTGGGTCGATGCCCGAGCGGTTAATGGGGACGGACTGTAAATTCGTTGGCAATATGTCTACGCTGGTTCAAATCCAGCTCGGCCCAATAATTCACTGATCCGCCATGAAATGATAGAACTCCTTTGTTCTCTCGAAATGCCCGATACAGAAAAAAAGTCAAATGTTCTCGCAAATTCTGATCTTGCTAATGATCTAGATTCAGATCAGGATTTGTAAGTATAAAGTCTAAGAAAAGGAGTAATGTAAAGAAAAACAAAGTCTTTTTTCCTTTTTTCATTGAAAGATTTTTTTATTATCAATCGGCGTTGATTTGAAATAACGAAAAAATGACTAGTAATCCCCGTCCCTTTTATCACTTATCACTAAGGTGCATATCCATGTGGATATCAATATACCACTCCCGTTTCTGTTATATACAACGCGGTGATTCCAATCTAAATAATAGTAAAATCTAAATAGAAGGGATTTGAATGAAATCATAAGAATATATATGCTGTACACTTTATTGCATTTCCCCGGGATTGTAGTTCAATTGGTCAGAGCACCGCCCTGTCAAGGCGGAAGCTGCGGGTTCGAGCCCCGTCAGTCCCGACGGATTCAAATCCAATAATATAATAAAAAATACATTAATTCATTTTTCCCTTTTCTGCGAAAGGGGGACAAATAACATAATTTTATAGCATAATTTCATTCCCAAGGGGATCCTTCTTATTTATTTTATTTTCGTTTTACATTTCTCATCAAAGTAAATACAAATATGGGAATTTTCATTTTTTTTTCAACTAGTACTGATTCTGATTGATAGAGACATATGTAGATTAGTACAATTATTGGTATTGGTAGCGTTATATTCAAGATTCCAAAAGATACTTGGAATTTTTGATTACTCCCGACCCGTATAATGAAATCGAATTGAATGCCATATCTTTTCCGGTAACGCATACACAAATGGAATTTTATTTATTTGTATTACGATACAAAATAAATTGAATTACTTTGGTAGAATCCTTTGAATCTGAAAAGTATCTTTTTTTGGCTCCGATTTTATTTTTATGGAATCTCAATTACAAACTCAAATTTGAAACAATCTATCTCATTCAAATTGTGCACCGAAGTTTTGTTTAATGTATTCTATGCATTCCATTAACAAGGAAAGAAGATAAAATAAATAACAAGGAAAGAAGATAAATAAAGATCAAATAAAAAAAAGTAATGGAAAAAAATATCAATTGAATCAAGAATTCAAGCAATTTTTGAATTCCGTATGGATAAACGATCTTTCTATGTTATACTATTCAATTCTCGACGATGAATCGATTTGATAACTCAGATATTGTTATTCATAATATTGATCAGACTCGATATCATCGAGATGGAATTCATCCCATTGAATTTGGGATGCGAAAGATTTATTATCTCTATGGGATTAAATCCCGAGTTATTACGAAGTAAAGAAAAACGAAACGATGAGATTATGGAAGTAAATATTCTTGCGTTTATTGCTACTGCCCTGTTCATTCTAGTTCCTACTGCTTTTTTACTTATAATTTACGTAAAAACTGTTAGTAAAAGCGATTAATTTGAATGAAACTTGACTTCTTTGCCTTCTTAGTTCTTATCAATATCAATGATTGAAGAAAAAAATGAAAAGGATTCCTATTTTGTTTGAATCTTAGATGAAATGGATGAAATGAGCGGACTAGAATTAGCAGTATTCTATGAGATCCGATAGTATGATAGAAAGAAAAATATTTCTTTCTATCATACTATCCATTTTTTTTTTGTTTTATTCTGGTGTATACAGTGTATCCAGTTGTACTATAGAAAGATATAGAGAAAGATATAGGCTTAATTTAATATAGATATAGATTAATCTATAATATCATCCTCATATTCATATGTCTAGATATCAATTATTTGTATGTAACGTACATAACGTCCCAATTCTATTTCTTCATCTATTTGATTTGTGTTGATTCCAATTAATATTAATATGAAATAGTTGAAAGGCAGTTCTTACTCTTACTTTTTGGGCTCTAATTCCTAGATTTCCGATTATTTTCAATATGAATCCCACCATCTACCGAAAGAATAAAATCAATGAAAAAGGTATTATTCATAGAATAGATTACTTTACTCGAATCCAATATAATTTGGAAATGAAGATATGAAGATATTTTGAATTAATAAATTCAAAAATCTTTGCAGAACGGTCTATAAAACAATCGATAGAGTTTGATTTCTCAAACTCAATTAGTAATACCCCTAAAGTCCATTTCTTCCCCATATTACGAGTGAAAGGGAAAATGTAAAGACTACCATTAAAGCAGCCCAAGCGAGACTTACTATATCCATGCGAATTATGTCCTCTATGAATATGAAGGAATTTTTCCATTATTGTTCACTAATAATAGTAGAATTGTTGACACAGAGTCAAAAAAAAAAGATTCTGTTCAATATATTGATGAAAAAAATCCAAAAAAATCCAATTAATTCAACGAAGTTCTTATCTTATTCTTATGAGATTGCTAGTAGAATCGATAAATTTTTAGTACAAATTTGAGTACAAACAAAAAAGCCAGCGGTCCCCTTGGAAGTATCAAGAAGCCCTTTCCTCCGCGTGCTTCTGTTGGGAGCAAATTCGATAAGTTATATCAGCAAAAGAAAAAGGAATAAGATATTTTGCGTCTTTTGTTGATCAGGCGACACCCGGATTTGAACTGGGGAAAAAGGATTTGCAGTCCCCCGCCTTACCACTCGGCCATGCCGCCAAGGCAACACAAAATAGACGAAACTATTCCCACCCTTTTTTTATATTGCCATTTTATTGCCTTTTTTTATTTTTAGTTTTATTTTAGAGGGGAAAGTTTCTTTATTTTTTTTTTGTACTTGCATTTTGAATTCCATTTTTATTAACCCCCTTTATTTCTTTTCTAAATTCCTAAAAAAAAATCCTTCTTTTTTCTGGATCTATCTTTTCAATTCATTTTGTATAGTATCTCAAAACACACACTATCTAAAATTTTCTATTATCTATTGAAATGAAAAGTCAATTTTCAGTTACAAACTCAAGAAAAATTGGAACCATAAACTGTGAATTCATGAACGATTCTTGGATTTGAATCTAAAATTGTATTTCTCTAATCCTAATGATATAAGAAAATCAAAATTGATACATAACCAATTCGTATTGATTCTTTTCAATAAAAAAAAATTCTTCTCAGTTTAAATTATAACAACAATTATGAGTATATGTAAACCCTAGAACATAAATTTTTACACGGATATCTATCTTATCTGTCTATGATTCCTATAGGAAAATTTCTATTCAATAAAAATGAAATAGAAATTTTCATAGAGCATGACATGCACTGTCCAAAATAGAACTGCAGTAAAATAAAAGGAGAGACATATATATAGATAGCTATAGTTATGAGATAGCTATAGTTATGTCGCATATGTTTGTTTAATAAGCCTTCTTTGGAATATGTAATATCATAATAATGGTAGAAATTGAATCACTTTTTGTTTTGCTATTCTATAAAAAATTTCCTAAGTCTAAGGTAAGTGGAATTTCTCAATTCCTTTCCGGTTATATCTGTTGCAAATTCTAATTTGAGTATAAATTTCTCTTTATTCATTCCTCCGTTCATACGTATTTCATACATTCCATATCTATGGAGTTAGATAAAATTTTATGTGATTCTGTAAACAGAATATAAATTCCATCATTGCTAGATCGATCCATATAATTTGTAATTTGAATGAAGAACAATCCAATAATGGGATTTTTTTATTTTTAATAAACGGGAAATTCAAAATGCTCGGGGATGGAGATGAGGGAATGTCTACAATACCTGGATTTAATCAGATACAATTTGAAGGATTTTGTAGGTTCATTGATCAGGGCTTAACAGAAGAACTTTATAAGTTTCCAAAAATTGAAGATACAGATCAAGAAATTGAATTTCAACTATTTGTGGAAACATATCAATTAGTAGAACCGTCGATAAAAGAAAGAGATGCTGTATATGAATCACTTACATATTCTTCTGAATTATATGTATCCGCGGGATTAATTTGGAAAACTAGTAGGGATATGCAAGAACAAACAATTTTTATTGGAAACATTCCTCTAATGAATTCTCTGGGAACTTTTATAATAAACGGAATATACAGAATTGTGATCAATCAAATATTGCAAAGTCCCGGTATATATTACCGGTCAGAATTGGATCATAACGGAATTTCGGTCTATACCAGCACCATAATATCAGATTGGGGGGGGCAGGTAGAATTAGAGATTGATAGA
>CANTUR010002036.1:22500-25000 GCA_947683625.1 Mallotus nudiflorus | reverse complement strand
TTTGTTTACATCCATTAGTTTGTAAGGGGTTCAATGCAGACTTTGATGGGGATCAAATGGCTGTTCATGTACCTTTATCGTTGGAGGCTCAAGCGGAGGCTCGTTTACTTATGTTTTCTCATATGAATCTCTTATCTCCAGCTATTGGAGATCCCGTTTCCGTACCAACTCAAGATATGCTTATTGGGCTCTATGTATTAACAAGCGGGAATCGCCGGGGTATTTGTGCAAATAGGTATAATCCATGTAATCACAGAAATTATAAAAATGAAAGAATTGACGATAATAACGATCAATATATGAAAGAATCCTTTTTTTCGAATTCCTATGATGCAATTGGCGCTTATCGGCAGAAAAGAATCAATTTAGATAGTCCTTTGTGGCTCCGGTGGCAACTAGATCAATGCGCTATTGCTTCAAGAGAAGCTCCCGTCGAAGTTCACTATGAATCTTTGGGTACCTATCATGAGATTTATGAGCACTATCTAATAGTAAGAAATATAAACAAAGAAATTCTTTGTATATACATTCGAACTACTGTTGGTCATATTTCTCTTTATCGAGAAATCGAAGAAGCTATACAAGGGTTTTGCCAAGCCGGCTCAGATGGTATCTAATCATAGGGATCTAAGCGAAGTAATTCTATGACACCGGCATGAATTCCGACCTCTTCGGTTCAGATAGGACCATAGTTCCTGAATTTCTATACAAATAAAGATCGAGAAAAGGAAGTTTCCAATCATTGACTCAAATCCATTGTCGAACTCTACTCAGCGGAATATGGAGGTACTTATGGCCGAACGGGCCAATCTGGTCTTTCACAATAAAGTGATAGATGGAACTGTCAGTAAACGACTTATTAGCAGATTAATAGATCATTTTGGAATGGCATATACATCACACATCCTGGATCAAGTAAAGACTCTGGGTTTCCAGCAAGCCACTGCTACATCCATTTCATTAGGCATTGATGATCTTTTAACAATACCTTCTAAGGGATGGCTAGTCCAAGATGCTGAACAACAAAGTTTGATTTTGGAAAAACACTATCATTATGGAAATGTACATGCGATAGAAAAATTACGCCAATCTATTGAGATATGGTATGCTACAAGTGAATATTTGCGACAAGAAATGAATCTAAATTTTAGGATGACGGACCCCTTTAATCCAGTCCATATAATGTCTTTTTCAGGAGCTAGGGGAAATGCATCTCAAGTACACCAATTATTAGGGATGAGAGGATTAATGTCGGATCCGCAAGGACAAATGATTGATTTACCTATTCAAAGCAATTTACGCGAAGGACTATCTTTAACAGAATATATCATTTCTTGCTACGGAGCCCGAAAAGGGGTTGTCGATACTGCTGTACGAACATCAGATGCTGGATATCTTACGCGTAGACTTGTTGAAGTAGTTCAACACATTGTTGTACGTAGAACAGATTGTGGCACCACCCGAGGGATCTCTGCGAGTCCTCGAAATGGGATGATGTCGGAAAGAATTTTTATTCAAACATTAATTGGTCGTGTATTAGCAGACAATATATATATGGGTCTACGCTGCATTGCCATTCGAAATCAAGATATTGGGATTGGACTTGCCAATCGATTCATAACCTTTCGAACACAAACAATATCTATTCGAACTCCCTTTACTTGTAGGAGTACGTCTTGGATCTGCCGATTATGTTATGGTCGGAGTCCTACTCATGGCGATCTAGTGGAATTGGGGGAAGCCGTAGGTATTATTGCAGGTCAATCCATTGGAGAGCCGGGTACTCAACTAACATTAAGAACGTTTCATACTGGCGGAGTATTCACAGGGGGTACTGCAGAATATGTACGAGCCCCCTTTAATGGAAAAATCAAATTTAATGAGGGTTTGGTTCATCCCATACGTACACGCCATGGGCATCCTGCTTTTCTATGTTATATAGACTTGTATGTAACTATTGAGAGTCACGATATTATACATAACGCGACTATTCCACCAAAAAGTTTCCTTTTAGTTCAAAACAATCAATATGTAGAATCCGAACAAGTGATTGCTGAAATTCGGGCGGGAACATACACTTTGAATTTTAAAGAGAAGGTTCGAAAACATATTTATTACGATTCAGAAGGGGAAATGCACTGGAGTACTGATGTATACCATGCACCCGAATTTACATATAGTAATGTCCATCTCTTACCAAAAACAAGCCATTTATGGATATTATCAGGAAATTCGTGCAGATCCAGTATAGTTCCTTTTTCACTACACAAGGATCAAGATCAAATGAACGTTCATTCTCTTTCTATCAAAATAAGATATATTTCTAGTCCTTCCGTAAATAATGATCAAGTTAAACACAAATTCTTTAGTTCAGATTTTTCGGGTAAAAAAGAAAGTAGAATTCCTGATTATTCAAAACTTAATCGAATCATATGTACTGGTCATTGTAATCTCATATATCCTGCTATTCTCTACAAGAATTCGGATTTATTGGCAAAGA
>CANTUR010002036.1:5000-17500 GCA_947683625.1 Mallotus nudiflorus | reverse complement strand
ATGGGTTATTTAGGAGAGTGGAATCAACCTAGGTGTATGTAATATATATACTGGCTATAAGCCCATTTTTTTTTTGAATGTTTCAAAAAATTATTTTAGAATCCGATTGAATCTAAGATACGAATAGTTGGTTTACGTTATGTAAGAAAGGCGTGTATATGGAATATTAAGTATTAACTAGTTATATATGAGTTAAAAGATATATCTAATCTGCCCTACTACTGGAAATTTAGATAGAGATTCCAAGAGAAGCCCCCCCTTTTTCCATTTGTAACTGTGAATTGAATATTGAATAAAGAGATTCAATCAGGAAAAAGAACGAAGAGTTCGAATTCAAAAAATGATTCGGAACAAAAAAAGAAATGGAAAAACAAAAAAAGTTGTATGAATTCACAAAAACTTTGTAGATAGGAACTAAAAAATAGATATCGAAGTCGTTCTGATGATTCAATAATATTAATATTATTACTTCACTTCGGAGTTCTTAGTTACTTCGACTGGATGAAAATCTTATTGATAGGATGAATAATTAAGTCATAATTTATTGATTGATTGTATCATTAACCATTTCTTTATTTTATTTTGGTGCGAGGAACTTATCATGAATCCATTGATTTCTGCCGCTTCCGTTATTGCTGCCGGTTTGGCCGTTGGGCTTGCTTCTATTGGACCTGGGGTTGGTCAAGGTACTGCCGCAGGCCAGGCTGTAGAGGGTATCGCAAGACAACCCGAGGCGGAGGGAAAAATACGAGGTACTTTATTGCTTAGTCTGGCTTTTATGGAAGCTTTAACAATTTATGGACTAGTTGTAGCATTAGCACTTTTATTTGCGAATCCTTTTGTTTAAGTTTAATCCTATAAAATAAAAAAGAAAATATATATATATAAATCATATAATATATATAAATCGAAAACGAAAATATGAAAATCTAAATATTAGAAATATTTAGAAATATATAGAATAATAATATAAAATATATAGAATTAGATAATTAGTATAGAATTAGATAATTAGTCTGTCTTATAGTCGACAAGAAAAGAGGAGATCCTATGAAAAATGTAACCGATTCTTTCGTTTCTTTGGGTCACTGGCCATCCGCCGGGAGTTTCGGATTTAATACCGATATTTTAGCAACAAATCCAATAAATCTAAGTGTAGTCCTTGGTGTATTGATTTTTTTTGGAAAGGGGGTGTGTGCGAGTTGTTTATTTCAAGAATCGGCTGGATTGAACCAGCTGCGCTTTTTTCGTTTTAACTAGAAAGGAAAGGGTGCATGATCCTGCGAATTACTTCTGAATAAATTAAGAAATCATCTTTAAGAACTATAGCAATTCGTGATTCATGGGTAAGGTAAATATACTTTGATTCTCTATCAACCAATAATGCGGGACTATTAATATGGTTAAAGCTAAACGGTTGGTTTAAAGTCTAGATGCAGCAAGGTACTCTTTCTACTATTATGTTAATACAAAAACAAAAAAAAAAACAGGTTCAAAATGAATAGTTGGAAATTTTTTTCGGTATAGAACACTCATGTCGAAAAAAGATTTGAACCCATTTTTTGAAATTTTTTGAAAAATGGGTATTTCACTCATTCTTATCCAATGTTGAGTCGATAACCTGGACATTAAAGTAAATTCTTTGGATTTGAAGAAAAAAAGAAACAACTTTACTGACAATTACTTGTTTGGTCAGAAGAGTCCTCCGAATATGAATATTCCGGTCTTGGACTTGGATTAGTGATTAATTTCGATATTTTTTTTGGAATATCCATTTTGATATGAATAGAGAAGAGAGGATAGGCTCATTTCAGTCAAAAAAGCTATGGGAATTCCCCCATAAGAATTGAGCGTGAGAGCCAAATGAATCGAAAGATTCATGTTTGGTTCGGGAAGGGATCATGGAAGTTTTGCAATGAATGGAAAGATAATCTACTTTCATTAACCGATTTATTAGATAATCGAAAACAAAGGATTTTGGATACTATTCGAAATTCAGAAGAACTACGCGAGGGGGCCGTTGAGCAACTGGAAAAAGCCCGAGCCCGCTTACGGAAAGTGGAAATAGAAGCAGATCAGTTTCGAATGAATGGATACTCTGAGATAGAAAGAGAAAAATGGAATTTGATTAATTCAACTTATAAGACTTTGGAACAATTAGAAAATTATAAAAATGAAACCATTCATTTTGAACAACAAAGAACGATTAATCAAGTCCGACAACGGGTTTTCCGACAAGCCTTACAGGGAGCTCTAGGAACTCTGAATAGTTGCTTGACCGACGAGTTACATTTACGTACCATCAATGCTAATCTTGGAATATTTGGAACGATAAAAGAAATAACGGATTAGTCCTTCTATTGTAGGCATTATTTTTTTTTTTTGAAAAAAAAAAAAATGAAGAAATATTCATGGTAACCATTCGAGCCGACGAGATTAGTAATATTATCCGCGAACGTATTGAGCAATATAATAGAGAAGTAAAGATTGTAAATACTGGTACCGTACTTCAAGTAGGCGACGGCATCGCTCGTATTTATGGTCTTGACGAAGTAATGGCAGGTGAATTAGTAGAATTTGAAGAGGGTACAATAGGCATTGCTCTGAATTTGGAATCAAATAATGTCGGTGTTGTATTAATGGGTGACGGTTTAATGATACAAGAGGGAAGTTCCGTAAAAGCAACAGGAAGAATTGCTCAGATACCGGTGAGTGAGGCTTATTTGGGTCGTGTTATAAATGCCCTGGCTAAACCTATTGACGGTCGGGGTGAAATTTCAGCTTCTGAGTCTCGGTTAATTGAATCTCCCGCTCCAGGTATTATTTCGAGACGTTCCGTATACGAGCCCCTTCAAACAGGACTTATTGCTATTGATTCGATGATCCCTATAGGACGTGGTCAGCGAGAATTAATTATTGGGGACAGACAGACCGGTAAAACAGCAGTAGCTACAGATACAATTCTCAATCAACAAGGACAAAATGTAATATGTGTTTATGTAGCTATTGGGCAAAAAGCGTCTTCTGTGGCTCAGGTAGTGACTACTTTACAGGAAAGAGGGGCAATGGAGTACACTATTGTGGTAGCCGAAACGGCGGATTCTCCGGCTACATTACAATACCTCGCTCCTTATACAGGGGCAGCGCTGGCTGAATATTTTATGTACCGCGAACGACACACCTTAATCATTTATGATGATCTCTTCAAACAAGCGCAGGCTTATCGCCAAATGTCGCTTCTATTACGAAGACCGCCTGGTCGTGAAGCTTATCCAGGAGATGTCTTTTATTTGCATTCACGCCTTTTGGAAAGAGCTGCTAAATCAAGTTCCCGTTTAGGTGAAGGAAGTATGACTGCTTTACCAATAGTTGAGACCCAATCAGGAGACGTTTCGGCTTATATTCCTACTAATGTAATTTCCATTACAGATGGACAAATATTCTTATCCGCCGATTTATTCAATGCTGGAATCAGGCCTGCTATTAATGTGGGTATTTCTGTTTCAAGAGTAGGATCCGCAGCTCAAATTAAAGCTATGAAACAAGTAGCTGGTAAGTTAAAATTGGAATTGGCGCAATTCGCAGAATTAGAAGCCTTTGCGCAATTTGCTTCGGATCTCGATAAAGCTACTCAAAATCAATTGGCAAGAGGTCAACGATTACGTGAGTTGCTCAAACAATCCCAATCAGCTCCCCTCACAGTCGAGGAACAGATAATGACTATTTATACTGGAACGAATGGATATCTTGATTCATTAGAAATTGGACAAGTAAGGAAATTTCTCGTTGAGTTACGTACTTACTTAAAAACGAATAAACCCCAGTTCCGAGAAATCATATCTTCTACCAAAACATTTACCGAAGAGGCGGAGAACCCTTTTGAAAGAAGCTATTCAAGAACAGAAGGAACGTTTTCTACTTCAGGAGCAAGTATAAAAGGAGCAAGTATAAAGAAATTTATCACTTTGAATCTTTATTTTAATAATCTTTATTTTATTATATTTTTTATAATTATATTAATAATTATATTATTATAATTATTAATTTCATTATAAATTTCATTATAAAAATTTCATTATAAATTTTATATAATTTTATTATATTTTATTATATATATTATTTATTATTTATTATTAATATAATTATTTATTATTAATATATTAATAATTAATATATATATTAATATATATATTTAATATATATATTCTGTTTATTATATTATATATATTCTATTATATATATTATATATTTTTATTATATTATATATTTTTATTATATTATATATATATTATATATTATTATATATTAATATTATTATATATATTATATATTATATATATTTATTCTATTATATTTATTCTATTATATATATTATATATTTTTATTATATTATATATTATTATATATTAATATTATTATATATATTATATATTATATATTATATATATTTATTCTATTATATATATTATATATATTTATTCTATATATTTTTATTATATTATATTATATATATTATTATATTCTATATATTATATATTCTATTTATTATATTCTATTTCTATTTATTATATTCTATTTATTATATTATTATTATATATTTATTATATTATTATTATATTCTATTTATTATATTATTATTATATTAATATTAAATTATTATATTAATATTAATTATATTAATATTAAAATATTAATATTAAATTATATTATATTAAATATTTATTATTAAATATTATAGATTATAATTATATCATCTTTATTTTCATTTTATTATATTAATTTTCATTTTACATTTTATTATATTATTATATTTTATTATATTATTTTCATTTTATTATATTATTATATTTATATATTATTATTATATTTATATATTTATAATTATATTATTTTATTTAATTTATATGGATATGGGTATTATATGAAAAAAAATTGCGTCCAATAGGATTTGAACCTATACCAAAGGTTTAGAAGACCTCTGTCCTATCCATTAGACAATGGACGCTTTTCTATTCCATTCCAATTTTTTTTTTTCTTTTTTCTTTCATTTTTTTTGTTCATAAAAAAAGAATATGCAAGGTAATTTTAGGAATTACCTATTTTTTTAATTAAATATGAAATGTAAAAAGTAAAAAATGATTCATTTTTTTATAAATATAATTCTTTTTATTTCATTTTTGAATTTGTTATTAGATTATTAGAATTCTCAATTTTTCTTATTACAATTACTTATTCTATTTTCTATTAATATTTTCTATTAATAATTAATATTTACATTTACATATTATTATATACACTATTTATTATATACACTATATATAATATATAAAAATAACTATATAATATAAATAAAATAAATAATATAAATAAAACTATATATAATATATATATAGAATATAATTTCTATTAATTTATATATAGATATATTATAAATATATATATAGATATATTATAAATATATATATAGATATATTATAAATATATATATAGATATATTATAAATATATATATAGATATATTATAAATATAATATTAATATAAATATATAATAATATATATATACATAATATTATATACATAATATTTATTAATACAAACTTAATGTAAACTAAATATACTAAATAGTAAACTAAATATACTAAATATAAAAATATAAATAAAAATAGAATTATAAAAAAATATAATAATAATTATAATAAATTAATAATAATTATAATAAATTATAATAATAATAATTATAATATAATAAATATAATATATATAATAATATAATATATATATAATATATAAATATAATATAATATATAATATATAAAATTAATGAAAATTAAATAGAATATAATTCTAATATTATAATATTAGAATATTATAATATTAGAATTAATATTTATTAATTTAATATTTATTAATTAATATTTATTAAAATATAATATTAAAATATAAAATGTAGTATAAAACGTAGTATAAAATACGTATAACGTGTATAGTGTCAAATTAAATTATTTTATTTAAATTGAAATAAATAAATAAAATATAAAATAATTTAAATAGAAATATTAGAAATTTATGATCTCGATTTTTTAGAGAGCATAGAGATATAGAGCGGGTAGCGGGAATCGAACCCGCATCGTTAGCTTGGAAGGCTAGGGGTTATAGTCGACGTTGATTCATCATCTTTAACGTCTCTAATTCAAAACCGAACATGAAACTTTGATTTCATTCGGCTCCTTTATGGAATATGAAAGAATTTCCAGCTATAAGACGTGAGCGAAAAAAAATTCGACCTATAACATCTATGTCAGCCTTTCTGTCTTAATGCAGTCAAAACAAAGCGCTTTCTAGATGATCCCTCTAGACGCGTGGGGTTTTAATAATCTTTCTAGTTACTTCGTTCTCTATTTCTATCTGAAAGAATCCTTAGGAAAAGTAGTTTGTTTCCACCGAGCTAAAACAAGATGTCGATGTATATAGTAAACCAAAGTCATCGTTTACTACTTATTTTGCTTCAATCTCGACTATACAAAATAAAGCAAAAATTGAAGATTTAGTTACGATTAGAAATACACTTTTCTCTCTTTTTCCATAGATCCTTTACTTATACTCATTCGATTGAATGTATTGATTCAATTAATCAAAATTATGTTTCGTAATTTCATAATCCAATTTTTCCAATTTATAATTGAAAAAAAAAAATGGATACAAATCACGAGAATGTATATTCTTTCTCGAATTTTCATTGAGGGGTAAAGGATTAAATCTTTTTAAGAAATAAAGTTTTTCATTGGAATATGGAGTCGAGGATCCCTTAACTATTAGAATAGAATTAATAGAACGAATCACACTTTTACCACTAAACTATACCCGCTACGATGCGATTATCGTATATAAATGAACCTTTTGTCGAGTAAGACAATCGAGCATTTTCCATTTTTTTTTTTATTATATCAATCAATATATAGAATCAATATATAGTATATTGATATATAGTATATTGATTGATATATTGATTGGTTGATTGGAATATTAAGTTGTTGTTGTTGGAGATGTCTTTTTTTTTTTTCAAGTCTTACTTGTCTTGTTGTATAATGTAACATAGTAAGTATCTTTTTTCAATCGGGAGAGATGGCTGAGTGGACTAAAGCGTCGGATTGCTAATCCGTTGTACGGGTTATCCGTACCGAGGGTTCGAATCCCTCTCTTTCCGGCTCCGGCGATGACTTGGAATTTTTTTTTCTTTTCTTTCATTTCTTTCAAATTTAGCGAACCTTTTTACTTTATTTAATTTAATTAAATTAAATATTTTAAAATGTAGAATAGTAAAATGCTAAGAACATTGAAAAATCAAGAAAAACTTTTATTTTTTTATTTTCTATATTTTAGAATATCTATATTTTATAATATATTATTAATATATTATTTTTTATTTATATTTATTTATATTTATAATATATTAATATTATATTTATAATATATTAATATTATATTAATTTCTAATATATTAATATTTCTAATATTTCTAATATATTAATTAATATATTAATATTATTTTATTTTATTATTATATATATATATATTTTTTATTCTTCACGCCCGGGATTACGTCCTGGATCATTAGATAAAAATCCAAAGATGAATAGAGAAACAAAAAATATCACTACTGTGTAAACAAAGAGTTTGAGCGTAAGCATTATAAAATCTCCAAGATCTTTTTTTGTTTGGAAAACATATATATATTCTCTATTTTTATACCACATATTCTATTTTAACACCAAGACATGGAGTGTTTTCTAGAAATAGAATAGAAAAGAATTTCGAAAAATTCTTTTGTAATAAAAGTCGAGTCTTTCATTGCCAAAAAATTGGTTTCATACGGAAAATGAAATATTTTTTCATGACTACAAAAAGGACTCTAAGAAGATCTGCAATGGAAAAAGTTTAGAATGAGAAAAAAGTAGGTTGATCCAGAATTCTCGCGTTTATGTTTATATTTATGTTTCTATTTATACAATAACTATTTATACAGTAACTTCAATATTTGAATTAAGAGCTTATGCTTTATACTATAAGACTTAAAGACTTAGCTTATACTATAAGACTTATCTGATCTTATCAATTGCTATAATTTTTTTTTCTTGAATAAATCATGAATTATTCTAGGGCAATATTAAAGATCTCATCGAAAACTTACAGCAGCTTGCCAAACAAAGGCTAATAGAAAAAAGAGTACAGGGATTACTGGCATAACATCTACGATTGGATTCAAAAAGGCGTAGGCTTCAGGCAATTTTGTGAAGAAAAAATTGCTTGAATAAAGGGCAGAATTAAGACTAAGACAGATACAAATTAAACTAAAAATATTAAGCATAACAAACATTTTGTTCTTGAAGATCATTCTATTTTGACTGAGTTATTAATATGTTATTGATATAAAAGATAAAAGATCTAAAAATTGAAAAAAAAAAAATAAATAAAGATAAAGAAAGGCAGACCAAAACCCTTCTTTATTAAACTTTATTAAACTTTATTAAACTCACCTAATCCAAAATCCTGCAATTCTCAAATCAAAGAGGAAATCATATTTTTATACAATATCTTAATTGAATTATATATTATGATCAATAAATTCAATTTAATTCTATATCTATACATAGAAAAATTCGAACAACAAGCTAATATATTTCCTAGATACTAGATATTTGGTGGGAATTGACGAAGAACTAATACCAATATTAGTTTTTATTAGTGTTGAATAGAAATTCAAATGGGGCGTGGCCAAGCGGTAAGGCAACGGGTTTTGGTCCCGCTATTCGGAGGTTCGAATCCTTCCGTCCCAGCTATTCTATATATAAAAAAAAAAGATCTTTCCTTATTTGATTTATCATCCCCCACAGAATTGAATTCGGGAAGTCCATAGAAATTAATTAGTATTAATAATGAAAGATATCTATTTCAATGCCTGTGCCTGTTAAAATGAAAATCGCATTAACAAATAAAGAAACTACATAAGTTTCGTTTCATATGTAGTTTCTTTTAACTAACCGCATTTTGAGATATTTTGTCTTTTGCTTTAATGAATAATTCTAAATCTATCTAACAGTGGGGGCGGGATTGACTCATATATCCTATTCACTTTTCATTTTACTTTAGGATTTAGGAAAAATTTTAGAAAGACTCAAGTCAAATAAACTACTCATAAAATGAATAAAATGAAGAAATGATTATATGTATGTATTTTTACATTTTTTTTATTAACACCTTTGTTTCCATGTAAAAAATTTGTCATCTCTTACTTAACTTAATTTCAATATTTAACATAGAATATCCATAACGAATTTCAGTAACAATTCTTTAGTAATGAAATCTTTTTAATGATTTTTATGAGTCCTTGGGGCTCGAAGAAATGTGAGATAGGCAAATCCGTTCTATGGAGTCACTTGAGGATTCAAAAAGAATTTATTTCTTTGTCTTTTGTCTTATTCTAAATTAGAATTGAAAATCAAGAAATATTCATACAATAAAATATGGGATTAATTTGAATTGTTTCTGACACTTCTTCAGAAACAGAAACTGCCCAATAGAAGTTCAAATTGGAGATTACTATGTGCCGGTTGAACCAATTCAAAACTCAAATAATGTTATGGTAAAACTTCGTTTGAAACGATGTGGTAGAAAGCAAGGTGTGACTTGAAGGACACGATCAGTTGTGGATTCTTACACCCATCCTATATATTAGCATATTAGCATATAGGAATGAAGTGCTTAGCTCGACATCGTTTGTTCTGTTATACACTAGAACCTTCGTTTTTTATTCCGTTGGAATGTAAATAGTACATGATGGAGTTCGAGTAGAAAGTATTGATTGATTTCTTAGGAGCAAGAATCCAGGGTTAGTCCTAATCAATAAGTTGTAACAAGTTCGTAAGTATATTTTCAATATCGAAAGAGAAAGGATCCAATTCGGGCAAATTTCAAGTCCAAGAATAAGGTTTGTTGGAATTGACCAAATTCTTTTAATTAAAAAAGTGTATCACACGGGAATCAATTGTGTTAGTCTGAGTCTTTAATAGAAAGAAATCACAAAAAGTGGTATGTTGCTACCATTTTGAAACGATTAAAGATCCCGGAAGTAATGTCTAAACCCAACGACTCAAGGCAAAGATAAAGGATCCTGGAACAAGGAAATACCCTTTTCAATTGTCTCAACAATTAGATTAGAATGATACATTCTATTATTATTATAAAAAAGCGAAACAAAAGAAAGGGCATTAGAGATCACTCAATAAATGAAATCAATAAATGAAAAATGAAACGCTTAAACTTAAAGGGTTCTCTTTGAGCTATTTGAAAGTTATCCAACTTGAGTTAGGAGGGTACAGACGATTTTTTCCTTTTTGGTAAACAAAAAAAAGAAGAAAAAGGACTTAAATCGCAGTTTAATTGATTTGATGATTTTATCGATCTATTTGATTGATGCTATAATTCTAGACATATACAGAACTTTGAATCATTTTTCTTGAGCCGTACGAGGGGAAAACTTCTTATACGTTTCTACGGGGGGTCTTTTTTTTCTATCGCTATTCCAATGAGCCGTTTATCGAATCGTTGCAATTGATATTCGATCCCGAAGAGAAGGAACCCGAAGAGAAGATAGAGATCTTCGGAAAGTGGGTTTTGTTTTTATGATCCTCTAAAAAATCAAACCTATTTAATTTAAATGTTCCTGCTATTCTATATTTCCCTGAAAAAGGCGCTCAACCTACAGGAACTGTTCATGATATTTTAATTTTAAGCAAGGGGGTTACAGAACTTCTTTATCCCCCCTTCTCTTGTTCTATTCATACTTTATTCATACAGAATTCATACGTATTTTTTTTTTTCTTACTTAAATCTTACTTAAAAACTTAAAAATATTATATTATATAATATATAAAATATTATATTCTAATTATATTCTATTATATATTATTCTAATTATATTATATTAAATATAAATATACTTAATATAATATAAATTACTTAATATTCTAAATATACTTAATATTATAATATACTTAATATTATATTTAATTCTGTTTAATACTATTTAATATTAATATTTTAGTATTAATATTTTAGTACTATATTTAATACTATATTTCATATTTTAATACTATTTAATTAATACTATTTAATTTCAATTTTTAATACTATAATTTCAATTTTTAATACTATTTAATTTCAATTATTAATTATTATTTATATTTTTATATTATTTTATATTATTTAATTAATTGTTAAATTGAGTTAAATTGAATGCAAGTCATTCTTTTGTTTTCGTCATTGTGTATTTTTTTCTTAATCTATTCACATTTATATTGACAACAGTCTATCAACTAAATATAATACGATCTGAGGTAATTGGGTCTTTTCTGTGGATCTATTTATTCCTGTTCCATTGATTTGGTTTTTTTTTCTTCATTCAAGTGATGGGTTTCTTAGATTTGTTGTGATACAAACGTTTTGTTTGATTGAAAAAAAGGTTATAAATTTGAAAAAAAGGTTATAAATTCTAAAATATAAAGAATATTTGAAATTCTTTTTTTTATATATAAAAAAAAAAAAAAAAATAAATGTATACGTATAATAATACGTATAATAAATAAATCTAAGTAGAATAGTTAAGTCGAAGACATAAATATAACATATAACAAATAAAATATAAATAGAAGAAAATATTAAGAGAAAATATTAAGAATGGGTAGCGTAAGAGCCGGGAGGAAGAAGTTGTCTATAAAAATGGACTTTATCTTTCAATCTCTTTTTTTTATGTTCAGAATTGATTAGAAATTTCTTTATTTAATTTCTTTGAATTTTAAATTTGATTTTATTTCTTGCTAGTTTAATATTTTGATTGTGTCATGTGCTTCAAGCTCTTTATTTATTTTGATTCTGTTTGTAGAATTGAATTTTTTTTTTTTTGGGGGGGGGGGGTTGCTAACTCAATGGTAGAGTACTCGGCTTTTAAGTGCGGCTAATATCTTTTACGCGTTTGTATGAAGAAAGGGATTCGTACATATCATCGGTATAGTTCGTAAGACCACGACTGATCCTGAAAGGAATGAATGGAAAAAACAGCATGTCGTATCAACGGAGAATTCTGAGAATATTTCATTTTTGTCAGATCGTGCCAAACCTTATTTGAATTATTGGTGCGGAACATAATAATAATAAATGAATTCAAGGTTGGGTTGAGTGAATAAATGGATAGAGTCCTACGTTGAGTGAATAAAATGGATAGAGTCCTACGGTTCCAATTATAGGGAAACAAAAAAGCAACGAGCTTACGTTCTTAATTTGAATGATTATCCGATCTAATTAGACGTTAAAAAGAAATTAGTGCCTAATGTGGGGAAAGGCTTTTCTGGTGAGCAGATTTTCAATTTTCTTTTAATGAGTCCTAACTATTAGTTATTCCCCCTTATTACTTATTAGGGGAGATAAATGTGTCGAAGAAAAAGTAT
>CANTUR010002035.1:40000-42500 GCA_947683625.1 Mallotus nudiflorus | reverse complement strand
AAAATCTCGTGCTAAAGAGCGTGGAGGTTCGAGTCCTCTTCAAGGCATAATATTGAGAATGCTCATTGAATGAGCAATTCAATAAGAGATCTCGGATCGAATCAATATTGATATACCGATTCGATCCGAGATCTTGGAATTGGAATAAGTTCGGCAGCGGATCACGAAATTTTGGTGATCTTCTCTATCTAATGAATGGGGAGTCCGCCTTGAAAGCGTCCGCCCTGCAACCACCCCCGAGTATATGCTTCAACAGGAATTACACAAGGGTAGTTGATACAATAAAAACCTCTGGTAAAATGCCCGCCCGTAACCCAACAGATAAAGTACATTACATAGTCCGTTTTAGGGATTGGCGACTTACTCATTCAGTGACTTTGGCACTGGATGTTCCCAAAATAAAAAAGAAAATGGGTACTCTCGGGTCGGGTGAATTCAATAATAGACGTCTGTTGGCATTCCGGCCTTCCTTCTCCTTTCAGGGCCTATCCGAAAGAGAATCCAGTACTTCTTGGTCGTGAATATCTGAATAGGACGAACCGCCACGTGGATATCTTTGCTTCGGAACAAAACAATTAGAATTAGGCCCGGTCAACTGGAATGTGTATTATCCATATAGGGGATCCTCTAAGTGAGAAGATCCATCGACCTGAGACGAAGAGAAGGGTCTATCTATTTTATTTAGTTATTCTTTTAGTTATTCAATTAAACCAATGATTCGTTATTGGAGCAGATAGCAACAACCACCATTTCATCCGACATACGTATTTTTGATTTTCCAATGGATTTACATCTTTCATTAATGGAAATTTTTTGATGTAGTGAGTAATAGTTCTGGTTGCTTGCTGTTCAAGAATTCTTGTTTAGGCAGTTCATACCATCCATACATAGTGTTTTGATCTAAGATTCCAATTCTTCCATGTTTCCGCAGTAACATCTTGTTCCATGTCCAAAATATGGAAGAAACAGGTGTTTCCACGACTCTACCACCCAGTCAATTCTGTTCCACTGAATCCCTATTTCATGGCCACATATCTTTCAGGCTAAGGAATGGGAAACCTTTCTCCTATTACATGAATCCAATTTTCATTTCATCCGGGAAAAGCCATCTTTTTCTCAACAATGCCTTTGTCATTTGATCCAATAGCGTTCCGTTAGATAGGAACAGATTTGATAAATACTGATAACTCTCGGATAGAGTATTAGAACGGAAAAATCCATTAGATAATGAACTATTGGTTCTAAGCCATCTCTGGCGATGAATCAACAATTCGAAGTGCTTTTCTTGCGTATTCTTGATAAACCAGCGTTTATATATAGATGTAGGAGGATCCGTTTGGGAAGTAAGAAGCTCCTTTGACATCTCTTCATCTGCAAAGAATTCTCGATGTGAAAACACAGAGACAAAGGGCTGATCTTTGAATAGGAAAAAGAGTGGATCTGCAGGGTCCCAAATGAATTGGCTTATTCGAAAAAAGCCTTGTTCTTTGGAAGATCTATCTCGTATCTGGTACTGCAGGGCTCCACTCTGCAAGAACTCCGAATCATTCTCTTGAAGCTCATCTTCTTCATTATAAATGATCCGCTTGCCCCGAAATGACCTGGCCCAATAGGGAAATCCCAATTCATTGGGCCTTTCGATACAATCAAATAGAAAGCCCCAAGGGCGCCATATTCTAGGAGCCAAAACTATATGATTGAATAAATCCTCCTCTATCTGTTGCGGGTCGAGGACTTCTTCTCCTTCCCCTTCTTCAAACTCCGATTCGTATTTTTCATAGAGAAATCTCTGATCAAGGATAGAACAAGATCCATTTTGCATCATATCTAAGGGACTTCTTGGTTCGGGCCGAAGAAGCAATGTCACTCGATCATTATCAAACTGACTGCAACCTTTTTCTGTCCGTGAGGATCCCACCAGAGCGCTTTCTACTTCTAATAGGCCATGAACTAGATCAGAATCATTCTCAACAAGTCCATAATAAGTGATCCCATTTTTTTCATCGGGTCCGGGTAGAGACCAAAGGTCTTGAGCAACCGATCCGGCAGAACAACTCAAAAGATAAAGAAGTATCGTTAATTTCTTCATGCTCGTTCCAAGTTCGAAGTACCATTTGTACAAATAAGAATCCCCTTCGTTACAGGATTTCTTCTTCATATAGATAGATATAGGATCTATGGGGCAATTACTTAGAAATACATTTTGTGCAACAGCCCGTCCTATCTGATAGAAAAGGATCCCATGATCCTGAACCGATCTTACCTGGGATCGCAAATCCCAAGTTTGTCTATGAAGAGCAGATCTAATTATATTAGTGTCTATAATTGATTTCTTCTGTGTAATACTAATTGATAGGGCCTCATCGGTAAGTGCTACAAGATCTCGTACATTGGAACCCATGGTTATGGACCCGAATCCATTAGTATGGAACATTTTCTTTTCCAAGTGAAATCCCCTAGTATATGAAAGAGTAAAAAAGTGCTTTCGTTGTTGTGGAAT
>CANTUR010002035.1:17500-27500 GCA_947683625.1 Mallotus nudiflorus | reverse complement strand
AATGTTGATCGTAAATGAAAGGATTGGTTACGGAGAAAAAAGAAGATGGATTCATATTCATATACATAAGAATTATATAGGAACAAGAAAAATCTTGGATTACTTTTTGTAAAAATAGAAATAGATTGCTTTGGAATAATAAAACTGTTCCAATTCAAATATTCATGAAGAAAGAGTCGTAATAAATGCAAAGAAGAGGGATCTTTCACCCAATAGCGAAGGATTTGAACCCATTTTTCTAGGTGGATGGGGTAAGGTATTAATACATCTGACACATAATTTAAATGTGGAAATTTGTCCTCTAAAAAAGGAAATATTGAATGAATTGATCGTAATTTATTAGACTTTACTATCTCTGACCTTCCTAAAGAAGATACTAATCGTAGGGAAAATGGGATTTCCACAATAACTGCAAACCCCTCTGATATCATTTGATAATACAAATTCTTGTTGTACCTAAAAAATGGATTTTGATTAGAATCATTAGTAGAAATAATCAAATGATTCTGTTGATACATTCGAATAATTAAACGTTTTACAATTAATAAACTAGATTTATTGTCATAACCTACATTTTCCAACAAAGTAGATCTATTTAAACTGTAATCATGAGCAAATGTATAAATATACTCCCGAAAAAGAAATGGGTATAGGAAGTCATTTTTTCGAGATCTATCGAGTTCTAAATATCTTTGATATTCCTCCATTTTTATTTGAAATGAAATTGGATTGAAGCAAGGATAGAGGATTTTTATTGGGTTATTAAATGATACATACTGCGATACAGTAAAAACAAAGTAGTATAAAAGAAAAGAATAGATACCTCGGAAAGAAATAGGTAAACTCATCAACGGATTCCCATCCTCCCTTTTTCCGTCTAATTGGTTTATGTTCATTATAGAATAAAAAGATAAAAAAATGATTAGAAATCCTTTATTTTTTCAAGCCAACCGCTCTTTTGATTTTTGAAAAAACATCTTTATCAATATACTTTTTCTTCGACACATTTATCTCCCCTAATAAGTAATAAGGGGGAATAACTAATAGTTAGGACTCATTAAAAGAAAATTGAAAATCTGCTCACAGAAAAGCCTTTCCCACATTAGGCACTAATTTCTTTTTAACGTCTAATTAGATCGGATAATCATTCAAATTAAGAACGTAAGCTCGTTGCTTTTTTGTTTCCCTATAATTGGAACCGTAGGACTCTATCCATTTATTCACTCAACCCAACCTTGAATTCATTTATTATTATTATGTTCCGCACCAATAATTCAAATAAGGTTTGGCACGATCTGACAAAAATGAAATATTCTCAGAATTCTCCGTTGATACGACATGCTGTTTTTTCCATTCATTCCTTTCAGGATCAGTCGTGGTCTTACGAACTATACCGATGATATGTACGAATCCCTTTCTTCATACAAACGCGTAAAAGATATTAGCCGCACTTAAAAGCCGAGTACTCTACCATTGAGTTAGCAACCCCCCCCCCCCAAAAAAAAAAAAATTCAATTCTACAAACAGAATCAAAATAAATAAAGAGCTTGAAGCACATGACACAATCAAAATATTAAACTAGCAAGAAATAAAATCAAATTTAAAATTCAAAGAAATTAAATAAAGAAATTTCTAATCAATTCTGAACATAAAAAAAAGAGATTGAAAGATAAAGTCCATTTTTATAGACAACTTCTTCCTCCCGGCTCTTACGCTACCCATTCTTAATATTTTCTCTTAATATTTTCTTCTATTTATATTTTATTTGTTATATGTTATATTTATGTCTTCGACTTAACTATTCTACTTAGATTTATTTATTATACGTATTATTATACGTATACATTTATTTTTTTTTTTTTTTTTATATATAAAAAAAAGAATTTCAAATATTCTTTATATTTTAGAATTTATAACCTTTTTTTCAAATTTATAACCTTTTTTTCAATCAAACAAAACGTTTGTATCACAACAAATCTAAGAAACCCATCACTTGAATGAAGAAAAAAAACCAAATCAATGGAACAGGAATAAATAGATCCACAGAAAAGACCCAATTACCTCAGATCGTATTATATTTAGTTGATAGACTGTTGTCAATATAAATGTGAATAGATTAAGAAAAAAATACACAATGACGAAAACAAAAGAATGACTTGCATTCAATTTAACTCAATTTAACAATTAATTAAATAATATAAAATAATATAAAAATATAAATAATAATTAATAATTGAAATTAAATAGTATTAAAAATTGAAATTATAGTATTAAAAATTGAAATTAAATAGTATTAATTAAATAGTATTAAAATATGAAATATAGTATTAAATATAGTACTAAAATATTAATACTAAAATATTAATATTAAATAGTATTAAACAGAATTAAATATAATATTAAGTATATTATAATATTAAGTATATTTAGAATATTAAGTAATTTATATTATATTAAGTATATTTATATTTAATATAATATAATTAGAATAATATATAATAGAATATAATTAGAATATAATATTTTATATATTATATAATATAATATTTTTAAGTTTTTAAGTAAGATTTAAGTAAGAAAAAAAAAAATACGTATGAATTCTGTATGAATAAAGTATGAATAGAACAAGAGAAGGGGGGATAAAGAAGTTCTGTAACCCCCTTGCTTAAAATTAAAATATCATGAACAGTTCCTGTAGGTTGAGCGCCTTTTTCAGGGAAATATAGAATAGCAGGAACATTTAAATTAAATAGGTTTGATTTTTTAGAGGATCATAAAAACAAAACCCACTTTCCGAAGATCTCTATCTTCTCTTCGGGTTCCTTCTCTTCGGGATCGAATATCAATTGCAACGATTCGATAAACGGCTCATTGGAATAGCGATAGAAAAAAAAGACCCCCCGTAGAAACGTATAAGAAGTTTTCCCCTCGTACGGCTCAAGAAAAATGATTCAAAGTTCTGTATATGTCTAGAATTATAGCATCAATCAAATAGATCGATAAAATCATCAAATCAATTAAACTGCGATTTAAGTCCTTTTTCTTCTTTTTTTTGTTTACCAAAAAGGAAAAAATCGTCTGTACCCTCCTAACTCAAGTTGGATAACTTTCAAATAGCTCAAAGAGAACCCTTTAAGTTTAAGCGTTTCATTTTTCATTTATTGATTTCATTTATTGAGTGATCTCTAATGCCCTTTCTTTTGTTTCGCTTTTTTATAATAATAATAGAATGTATCATTCTAATCTAATTGTTGAGACAATTGAAAAGGGTATTTCCTTGTTCCAGGATCCTTTATCTTTGCCTTGAGTCGTTGGGTTTAGACATTACTTCCGGGATCTTTAATCGTTTCAAAATGGTAGCAACATACCACTTTTTGTGATTTCTTTCTATTAAAGACTCAGACTAACACAATTGATTCCCGTGTGATACACTTTTTTAATTAAAAGAATTTGGTCAATTCCAACAAACCTTATTCTTGGACTTGAAATTTGCCCGAATTGGATCCTTTCTCTTTCGATATTGAAAATATACTTACGAACTTGTTACAACTTATTGATTAGGACTAACCCTGGATTCTTGCTCCTAAGAAATCAATCAATACTTTCTACTCGAACTCCATCATGTACTATTTACATTCCAACGGAATAAAAAACGAAGGTTCTAGTGTATAACAGAACAAACGATGTCGAGCTAAGCACTTCATTCCTATATGCTAATATGCTAATATATAGGATGGGTGTAAGAATCCACAACTGATCGTGTCCTTCAAGTCACACCTTGCTTTCTACCACATCGTTTCAAACGAAGTTTTACCATAACATTATTTGAGTTTTGAATTGGTTCAACCGGCACATAGTAATCTCCAATTTGAACTTCTATTGGGCAGTTTCTGTTTCTGAAGAAGTGTCAGAAACAATTCAAATTAATCCCATATTTTATTGTATGAATATTTCTTGATTTTCAATTCTAATTTAGAATAAGACAAAAGACAAAGAAATAAATTCTTTTTGAATCCTCAAGTGACTCCATAGAACGGATTTGCCTATCTCACATTTCTTCGAGCCCCAAGGACTCATAAAAATCATTAAAAAGATTTCATTACTAAAGAATTGTTACTGAAATTCGTTATGGATATTCTATGTTAAATATTGAAATTAAGTTAAGTAAGAGATGACAAATTTTTTACATGGAAACAAAGGTGTTAATAAAAAAAATGTAAAAATACATACATATAATCATTTCTTCATTTTATTCATTTTATGAGTAGTTTATTTGACTTGAGTCTTTCTAAAATTTTTCCTAAATCCTAAAGTAAAATGAAAAGTGAATAGGATATATGAGTCAATCCCGCCCCCACTGTTAGATAGATTTAGAATTATTCATTAAAGCAAAAGACAAAATATCTCAAAATGCGGTTAGTTAAAAGAAACTACATATGAAACGAAACTTATGTAGTTTCTTTATTTGTTAATGCGATTTTCATTTTAACAGGCACAGGCATTGAAATAGATATCTTTCATTATTAATACTAATTAATTTCTATGGACTTCCCGAATTCAATTCTGTGGGGGATGATAAATCAAATAAGGAAAGATCTTTTTTTTTTATATATAGAATAGCTGGGACGGAAGGATTCGAACCTCCGAATAGCGGGACCAAAACCCGTTGCCTTACCGCTTGGCCACGCCCCATTTGAATTTCTATTCAACACTAATAAAAACTAATATTGGTATTAGTTCTTCGTCAATTCCCACCAAATATCTAGTATCTAGGAAATATATTAGCTTGTTGTTCGAATTTTTCTATGTATAGATATAGAATTAAATTGAATTTATTGATCATAATATATAATTCAATTAAGATATTGTATAAAAATATGATTTCCTCTTTGATTTGAGAATTGCAGGATTTTGGATTAGGTGAGTTTAATAAAGTTTAATAAAGTTTAATAAAGAAGGGTTTTGGTCTGCCTTTCTTTATCTTTATTTATTTTTTTTTTTTCAATTTTTAGATCTTTTATCTTTTATATCAATAACATATTAATAACTCAGTCAAAATAGAATGATCTTCAAGAACAAAATGTTTGTTATGCTTAATATTTTTAGTTTAATTTGTATCTGTCTTAGTCTTAATTCTGCCCTTTATTCAAGCAATTTTTTCTTCACAAAATTGCCTGAAGCCTACGCCTTTTTGAATCCAATCGTAGATGTTATGCCAGTAATCCCTGTACTCTTTTTTCTATTAGCCTTTGTTTGGCAAGCTGCTGTAAGTTTTCGATGAGATCTTTAATATTGCCCTAGAATAATTCATGATTTATTCAAGAAAAAAAAATTATAGCAATTGATAAGATCAGATAAGTCTTATAGTATAAGCTAAGTCTTTAAGTCTTATAGTATAAAGCATAAGCTCTTAATTCAAATATTGAAGTTACTGTATAAATAGTTATTGTATAAATAGAAACATAAATATAAACATAAACGCGAGAATTCTGGATCAACCTACTTTTTTCTCATTCTAAACTTTTTCCATTGCAGATCTTCTTAGAGTCCTTTTTGTAGTCATGAAAAAATATTTCATTTTCCGTATGAAACCAATTTTTTGGCAATGAAAGACTCGACTTTTATTACAAAAGAATTTTTCGAAATTCTTTTCTATTCTATTTCTAGAAAACACTCCATGTCTTGGTGTTAAAATAGAATATGTGGTATAAAAATAGAGAATATATATATGTTTTCCAAACAAAAAAAGATCTTGGAGATTTTATAATGCTTACGCTCAAACTCTTTGTTTACACAGTAGTGATATTTTTTGTTTCTCTATTCATCTTTGGATTTTTATCTAATGATCCAGGACGTAATCCCGGGCGTGAAGAATAAAAAATATATATATATATAATAATAAAATAAAATAATATTAATATATTAATTAATATATTAGAAATATTAGAAATATTAATATATTAGAAATTAATATAATATTAATATATTATAAATATAATATTAATATATTATAAATATAAATAAATATAAATAAAAAATAATATATTAATAATATATTATAAAATATAGATATTCTAAAATATAGAAAATAAAAAAATAAAAGTTTTTCTTGATTTTTCAATGTTCTTAGCATTTTACTATTCTACATTTTAAAATATTTAATTTAATTAAATTAAATAAAGTAAAAAGGTTCGCTAAATTTGAAAGAAATGAAAGAAAAGAAAAAAAAATTCCAAGTCATCGCCGGAGCCGGAAAGAGAGGGATTCGAACCCTCGGTACGGATAACCCGTACAACGGATTAGCAATCCGACGCTTTAGTCCACTCAGCCATCTCTCCCGATTGAAAAAAGATACTTACTATGTTACATTATACAACAAGACAAGTAAGACTTGAAAAAAAAAAAAGACATCTCCAACAACAACAACTTAATATTCCAATCAACCAATCAATATATCAATCAATATACTATATATCAATATACTATATATTGATTCTATATATTGATTGATATAATAAAAAAAAAAATGGAAAATGCTCGATTGTCTTACTCGACAAAAGGTTCATTTATATACGATAATCGCATCGTAGCGGGTATAGTTTAGTGGTAAAAGTGTGATTCGTTCTATTAATTCTATTCTAATAGTTAAGGGATCCTCGACTCCATATTCCAATGAAAAACTTTATTTCTTAAAAAGATTTAATCCTTTACCCCTCAATGAAAATTCGAGAAAGAATATACATTCTCGTGATTTGTATCCATTTTTTTTTTTCAATTATAAATTGGAAAAATTGGATTATGAAATTACGAAACATAATTTTGATTAATTGAATCAATACATTCAATCGAATGAGTATAAGTAAAGGATCTATGGAAAAAGAGAGAAAAGTGTATTTCTAATCGTAACTAAATCTTCAATTTTTGCTTTATTTTGTATAGTCGAGATTGAAGCAAAATAAGTAGTAAACGATGACTTTGGTTTACTATATACATCGACATCTTGTTTTAGCTCGGTGGAAACAAACTACTTTTCCTAAGGATTCTTTCAGATAGAAATAGAGAACGAAGTAACTAGAAAGATTATTAAAACCCCACGCGTCTAGAGGGATCATCTAGAAAGCGCTTTGTTTTGACTGCATTAAGACAGAAAGGCTGACATAGATGTTATAGGTCGAATTTTTTTTCGCTCACGTCTTATAGCTGGAAATTCTTTCATATTCCATAAAGGAGCCGAATGAAATCAAAGTTTCATGTTCGGTTTTGAATTAGAGACGTTAAAGATGATGAATCAACGTCGACTATAACCCCTAGCCTTCCAAGCTAACGATGCGGGTTCGATTCCCGCTACCCGCTCTATATCTCTATGCTCTCTAAAAAATCGAGATCATAAATTTCTAATATTTCTATTTAAATTATTTTATATTTTATTTATTTATTTCAATTTAAATAAAATAATTTAATTTGACACTATACACGTTATACGTATTTTATACTACGTTTTATACTACATTTTATATTTTAATATTATATTTTAATAAATATTAATTAATAAATATTAAATTAATAAATATTAATTCTAATATTATAATATTCTAATATTATAATATTAGAATTATATTCTATTTAATTTTCATTAATTTTATATATTATATATTATATTATATTTATATATTATATATATATTATATTATTATATATATTATATTTATTATATTATAATTATTATTATTATAATTTATTATAATTATTATTAATTTATTATAATTATTATTATATTTTTTTATAATTCTATTTTTATTTATATTTTTATATTTAGTATATTTAGTTTACTATTTAGTATATTTAGTTTACATTAAGTTTGTATTAATAAATATTATGTATATAATATTATGTATATATATATTATTATATATTTATATTAATATTATATTTATAATATATCTATATATATATTTATAATATATCTATATATATATTTATAATATATCTATATATATATTTATAATATATCTATATATATATTTATAATATATCTATATATAAATTAATAGAAATTATATTCTATATATATATTATATATAGTTTTATTTATATTATTTATTTTATTTATATTATATAGTTATTTTTATATATTATATATAGTGTATATAATAAATAGTGTATATAATAATATGTAAATGTAAATATTAATTATTAATAGAAAATATTAATAGAAAATAGAATAAGTAATTGTAATAAGAAAAATTGAGAATTCTAATAATCTAATAACAAATTCAAAAATGAAATAAAAAGAATTATATTTATAAAAAAATGAATCATTTTTTACTTTTTACATTTCATATTTAATTAAAAAAATAGGTAATTCCTAAAATTACCTTGCATATTCTTTTTTTATGAACAAAAAAAATGAAAGAAAAAAGAAAAAAAAAAATTGGAATGGAATAGAAAAGCGTCCATTGTCTAATGGATAGGACAGAGGTCTTCTAAACCTTTGGTATAGGTTCAAATCCTATTGGACGCAATTTTTTTTCATATAATACCCATATCCATATAAATTAAATAAAATAATATAATTATAAATATATAAATATAATAATAATATATAAATATAATAATATAATAAAATGAAAATAATATAATAAAATATAATAATATAATAAAATGTAAAATGAAAATTAATATAATAAAATGAAAATAAAGATGATATAATTATAATCTATAATATTTAATAATAAATATTTAATATAATATAATTTAATATTAATATTTTAATATTAATATAATTAATATTAATATAATAATTTAATATTAATATAATAATAATATAATAAATAGAATATAATAATAATATAATAAATATATAATAATAATATAATAAATAGAATATAATAAATAGAAATAGAATATAATAAATAGAATATATAATATATAGAATATAATAATATATATAATATAATATAATAAAAATATATAGAATAAATATATATAATATATATAATAGAATAAATATATATAATATATAATATATAATATATATAATAATATTAATATATAATAATATATAATATAATAAAAATATATAATATATATAATAGAATAAATATAATAGAATAAATATATATAATATATAATATATATAATAATATTAATATATAATAATATATAATATATATATAATATAATAAAAATATATAATATAATAAAAATATATAATATATATAATAGAATATATATAATATAATAAACAGAATATATATATTAAATATATATATTAATATATATATTAATTATTAATATATTAATAATAAATAATTATATTAATAATAAATAATAAATAATATATATAATAAAATATAATAAAATTATATAAAATTTATAATGAAATTTTTATAATGAAATTTATAATGAAATTAATAATTATAATAATATAATTATTAATATAATTATAAAAAATATAATAAAATAAAGATTATTAAAATAAAGATTCAAAGTGATAAATTTCTTTATACTTGCTCCTTTTATACTTGCTCCTGAAGTAGAAAACGTTCCTTCTGTTCTTGAATAGCTTCTTTCAAAAGGGTTTCCGCCTCTTCGGTAAATGTTTTGGTAGAAGATATGATTTCTCGGAACTGGGGTTTATTCGTTTTTAAGTAAGTACGTAACTCAACGAGAAATTTCCTTACTTGTCCAATTTCTAATGAATCAAGATATCCATTCGTTCCAGTATAAATAGTCATTATCTGTTCCTCGACTGTGAGGGGAGCTGATTGGGATTGTTTGAGCAACTCACGTAATCGTTGACCTCTTGCCAATTGATTTTGAGTAGCTTTATCGAGATCCGAAGCAAATTGCGCAAAGGCTTCTAATTCTGCGAATTGCGCCAATTCCAATTTTAACTTACCAGCTACTTGTTTCATAGCTTTAATTTGAGCTGCGGATCCTACTCTTGAAACAGAAATACCCACATTAATAGCAGGCCTGATTCCAGCATTGAATAAAT
>CANTUR010002035.1:12500-15000 GCA_947683625.1 Mallotus nudiflorus | reverse complement strand
TTTCTAAATATTTCTAATATTTAGATTTTCATATTTTCGTTTTCGATTTATATATATTATATGATTTATATATATATATTTTCTTTTTTATTTTATAGGATTAAACTTAAACAAAAGGATTCGCAAATAAAAGTGCTAATGCTACAACTAGTCCATAAATTGTTAAAGCTTCCATAAAAGCCAGACTAAGCAATAAAGTACCTCGTATTTTTCCCTCCGCCTCGGGTTGTCTTGCGATACCCTCTACAGCCTGGCCTGCGGCAGTACCTTGACCAACCCCAGGTCCAATAGAAGCAAGCCCAACGGCCAAACCGGCAGCAATAACGGAAGCGGCAGAAATCAATGGATTCATGATAAGTTCCTCGCACCAAAATAAAATAAAGAAATGGTTAATGATACAATCAATCAATAAATTATGACTTAATTATTCATCCTATCAATAAGATTTTCATCCAGTCGAAGTAACTAAGAACTCCGAAGTGAAGTAATAATATTAATATTATTGAATCATCAGAACGACTTCGATATCTATTTTTTAGTTCCTATCTACAAAGTTTTTGTGAATTCATACAACTTTTTTTGTTTTTCCATTTCTTTTTTTGTTCCGAATCATTTTTTGAATTCGAACTCTTCGTTCTTTTTCCTGATTGAATCTCTTTATTCAATATTCAATTCACAGTTACAAATGGAAAAAGGGGGGGCTTCTCTTGGAATCTCTATCTAAATTTCCAGTAGTAGGGCAGATTAGATATATCTTTTAACTCATATATAACTAGTTAATACTTAATATTCCATATACACGCCTTTCTTACATAACGTAAACCAACTATTCGTATCTTAGATTCAATCGGATTCTAAAATAATTTTTTGAAACATTCAAAAAAAAAATGGGCTTATAGCCAGTATATATATTACATACACCTAGGTTGATTCCACTCTCCTAAATAACCCATTTCGTTTTTTCTGAATCTCACTTTTCGTAAATTCTTCTCTTCCTTATCATTATTCCACACGGATACAATCAACCTAAATGGAAGAATTCATGAGTCTGAATCATTGCATAGAAGCTTTTGGTTAATCGAAGTTCATGATTTAAGTTCGTATAATTTATTAATTGTTTCTTTTGGTCAATCATTAAATTAATAAATTAAATAAAATCGACTGAAATGGAAATCGCTCTATAGAACCTCGTTTTTTAATCACACATTGTAATGTAAATAAATAAAGAATTCTTATTCAAATTATAACTCCTAAGAAGAGAATATTCATTGGAAGAAGGTATAAATGGTCAAAATGAATTCTAGGAAAAAGATCTTTTAGATCTCTTTCCTTTTTTTACAATTTAATATCGTAATCTTTTTTTCCTTTATTACTATTCCTTTAAATCTTTTAAATTGTATAGACCTTTTCTTTTTGTCGATTTATGTGTATATTTATGTGCCCTGAGTGTAAGTAGATTATCTTGAACAAGGCGTAGATTGCCTTACACTAAAAGCTAAAAAAAAGACCATTTTGAAAATTAGTCAATGATGCCCTTCCATGGATTCGCCTATATAAGCCGCAGCTAAAGTTGCAAAAATAAGAGCTTGAATACCACTTGTAAATAACCCAAGGAACATGACAGGTATAGGAACCACTAAAGGTACTAAAGAAACAAGAACAACAACTACTAATTCATCCGCTAATATATTTCCGAAAAGTCGAAAGCTAAGTGATAAGGGTTTTGTGAAATCTTCTAAAATGTTAATGGGTAAAAGGATTGGAGTTGGTTGAATGTATTTACTGAAATAACCTAATCCTTTTTTGCTAAGGCCCGCATAAAAATATGCTATTGACGTAAGTAAGGCTAAAGCAACGGTAGTATTTATATCATTCGTAGGTGCGGCTAACTCCCCGTGGGGTAATTCTATGATCTTCCAAGGTAAAAGCGCCCCCGCCCAATTAGAAACAAAAATAAATAAAAACATAGTTCCAATAAAGGGGACCCAGAGACCGTATTCCTCTCCAATCTGAGTTTTGCTCACATCTCGAATGAATTCAAGAACATATTCGAAGAAATTCTGACCGCCCATCGGAATGGTTTGTGGATTCCGAACAGCTACAATGGCTGAACCTAATAAGATAGCAATTACAATCCAAGAAGTAATAAGTACTTGAGCATGGACTTGGAAACCTCCTATTTTCCAATAGAAATGCTGGCCTACTTCCACACCGGATATATCATATAACCCTTTTAGTGTGTTTATGGAACATGATAGAACATTCATATTGCCCTCTGAAAAAAGAAAACTTTAAAAGGAATTATTTTGATTCAACCATCTTTTTTTCGACTTGCCCACTAAAATTGTATATTTTAGATACCAACAAATCATATAATATAAATATATATACCCAGTTATTTTTATCTCTTTTGTACGATTCAGGAATAGTAACCGATTCCATTTCCTTCCATTTCCATAAATCTATGGAATTCACAAAATAATTTATTTATCTTATTATT
>CANTUR010002035.1:0-2500 GCA_947683625.1 Mallotus nudiflorus | reverse complement strand
TTTCCTGCCGCTACCGTATGGTATTCCTCTCCATTTGGTGATAAATAAAACATCCGTACTTTTTTAGATCCCTCAGAGATTTCATAAAATGGGCTTTCTAAAGACCCCCAATGACCAATCTTGGCATGAATTGCTAAAGATCCAATAAGTCCAACATTGATTCCTTCAGATGTGTCAATTGGGCAAATGCGCCCATAGTGACTAGGGTGGATATCCCGTATCCGAAAACTAGCAGTCCGCCCTGTCAATCCTCCAGGACCCAAATAACTCAATTTTCTCCCATGAACTATTTGTGTTAATGGATTAGTTCGATCCAAAACTTGAGATAATGGGTGTAATCCGAAAAAAGATTCATAAGTGGTTGTTAATGGAGTTGAAGTTACCAAATTTTTGGGGGTCGGTATCAATTTATGCCTAATTGCTCCACATATAGTCCCTCTAACCACATTTTCTAAACGAATCAGAGCCAATCCGAATTGATCTTGTAAAAGATCCGCTACAGAACGAATACGTTTATTTTTTAAATGATTCATATCGTCAAGTGTACCCATTCCAAATTTCATTCCAATCAAATGATCCGCAGCTGCCAATATATCTCGCGGTAACAAAAACGTATTATTATGAGGTATATCAAGATTCAGTCTCCGATTCATATTTAATCGACCAATCCTCCCTAATTCACATCTTTGTTGAAAGAATTTCTTTTGTAATTCCTTACATAAGGATTCAGAAAATACTGGATCTCCGCCTACACAAGTAAATTGTTGATAAAACTCCAAAATGGCATTTTCCTTTGACCCAATTTTTTTTTTTTCCTTATCATTCAGGAAAGATAAGAAAATTTCAGGGTAGCGCACATTCTCTAAAATTTCTTTTAGATTCAACCCCATAGCGGATGATAGAACTAGAATAGATATTTTCTGTTTCCTACTCACACGAGCCCATATTCTTGCTTTTCTATCAATCTCTAATTCTACCTGCCCCCCCCAATCTGATATTATGGTGCTGGTATAGACCGAAATTCCGTTATGATCCAATTCTGACCGGTAATATATACCGGGACTTTGCAATATTTGATTGATCACAATTCTGTATATTCCGTTTATTATAAAAGTTCCCAGAGAATTCATTAGAGGAATGTTTCCAATAAAAATTGTTTGTTCTTGCATATCCCTACTAGTTTTCCAAATTAATCCCGCGGATACATATAATTCAGAAGAATATGTAAGTGATTCATATACAGCATCTCTTTCTTTTATCGACGGTTCTACTAATTGATATGTTTCCACAAATAGTTGAAATTCAATTTCTTGATCTGTATCTTCAATTTTTGGAAACTTATAAAGTTCTTCTGTTAAGCCCTGATCAATGAACCTACAAAATCCTTCAAATTGTATCTGATTAAATCCAGGTATTGTAGACATTCCCTCATCTCCATCCCCGAGCATTTTGAATTTCCCGTTTATTAAAAATAAAAAAATCCCATTATTGGATTGTTCTTCATTCAAATTACAAATTATATGGATCGATCTAGCAATGATGGAATTTATATTCTGTTTACAGAATCACATAAAATTTTATCTAACTCCATAGATATGGAATGTATGAAATACGTATGAACGGAGGAATGAATAAAGAGAAATTTATACTCAAATTAGAATTTGCAACAGATATAACCGGAAAGGAATTGAGAAATTCCACTTACCTTAGACTTAGGAAATTTTTTATAGAATAGCAAAACAAAAAGTGATTCAATTTCTACCATTATTATGATATTACATATTCCAAAGAAGGCTTATTAAACAAACATATGCGACATAACTATAGCTATCTCATAACTATAGCTATCTATATATATGTCTCTCCTTTTATTTTACTGCAGTTCTATTTTGGACAGTGCATGTCATGCTCTATGAAAATTTCTATTTCATTTTTATTGAATAGAAATTTTCCTATAGGAATCATAGACAGATAAGATAGATATCCGTGTAAAAATTTATGTTCTAGGGTTTACATATACTCATAATTGTTGTTATAATTTAAACTGAGAAGAATTTTTTTTTATTGAAAAGAATCAATACGAATTGGTTATGTATCAATTTTGATTTTCTTATATCATTAGGATTAGAGAAATACAATTTTAGATTCAAATCCAAGAATCGTTCATGAATTCACAGTTTATGGTTCCAATTTTTCTTGAGTTTGTAACTGAAAATTGACTTTTCATTTCAATAGATAATAGAAAATTTTAGATAGTGTGTGTTTTGAGATACTATACAAAATGAATTGAAAAGATAGATCCAGAAAAAAGAAGGATTTTTTTTTAGGAATTTAGAAAAGAAATAAAGGGGGTTAATAAAAATGGAATTCAAAATGCAAGTACAAAAAAAAAATAAAGAAACTTTCCCCTCTAAAATAAAACTAAAAATAAAAAAAGGCAATAAAATGGCAATATAAAAAAAGGGTGGGAATAGTTTCGTCTATTTTGTGTTGCCTTGGC
>CANTUR010002034.1:0-71384 GCA_947683625.1 Mallotus nudiflorus | reverse complement strand
TTCGGCAGAACCTCCCCTGTAAAACGGACATCTCTCTACTCAAAGAGTAGAGCCGACCCTGTAAAGAAACACACTTCGAAAATAAACGCAAAATTACATTCACAATCCCTCGGTCGGACTCCAAACTACAGTCTACCGACCGGGGTCCACAATCACAGAATAATTTCAGATATACCAAAAATACCCTTATAACATAGAAATTCATTTTATAAGTAGAAATTACATAATTAGCCTTAAAACACAGTAAAAATCGATAAAAACTCATTTTATTAGAAAAATCGTATATTATATATATAATTGAAAATAATTCACGAAAACTAGTTTTAATTAGTTAAAAATACTAAATAATATGTGGAAATTATTTTTATACCTTAAATAACTATTAAAACCAATTAAATTACATTATTAGCCAATTTAGGGTAAAATTACCAAAATACCCCTATATATATAAATATACTATAATTACTTCAAAAATTCACCAAAAATAGTATAATTATCCAAAATTAATTTTCTCAGCATATTTATCAATAATATCAATAATTAAACTCAATTCACTAATTAATTTCAATTAAAAACACAATTAACCTAATTTCCAAAAATTATATAAACCTAAATAATTCAAAATAAATACATAGAAATTCATAAAAATTCCAAATAAATTCCTATAATTCATTTTAACACCTATATTTATCATAAAACACAATTTCATAATTTATTTAATTAATTTTTGAAAATTAGAAAATAATATTAAAATATTCAAAAATACCCAAAAATCCAAATAATCTCCAAAAATTCCACAAAAATTTCTACATGTAGATTAAGCTAAGGGGAACAACATTTGTGAATGAATTTTTCATGAATTCAAAAAATTCAAGAACCCTAATATGGCCGAAATTGAAAATTCGAAACCTAAGCAAATCAAGACCATTTAAGCTCAAACCAAAGCTAGAATCACACTCACTGGAGCTCAAGGAGAAGAAAGAGACCAGCGGTGTCGAAAATGGCGGCCGAAAACGTCGTGATCGACAGTGAAGAGGAATTCGGCTTCTCCGGCCAAAACCGACCTCCAGACGCCGGAAACGGCTGCTACAAGCAGCGAGGAGGGCTGAGGAAGGTGGTGGCACGCCGGACGGCACACCAATGGCAACGAATCGGGGTTACAGGCGATGGACGATGAGGGAAATGGTCGGGGAGTGAGAGGAAGGGGATAATGGCAATTTGGTAAATAAGTTAAACTTTATAATTTGTTTAATATTAAATGTATATATGTACATATATATACTTTATACTATATATTAAAATAATATTAAATTACACACATTAAATATACACCACACACTTAATATTTAATATTTTAAAATTTAATAATAAATAAAAATAATTAAATAACAATAAAATAAATAAATAATTAATAAAATATTAGGGTAATATTAATCAAACCCTAATTAGATAAATAAGTACACATATATCTAGTGTTTAGTATTTTAAAAATATGTATGAGCTCAAGCAAGTCCGTAAATCTATTTAAAATAATTAATAGGAAATTATTCACGTGAAAATTTCCCCGAAAATAAAAGTCTTGGGAAAATTTTACGTAAAGTACTCAAAATAATATTAAAACAATTAAAAATCAATTTAAATTAAATAAAAGCTTATTAAATATCAATATTATATTTAAAAATTATTAACACTACATATCTCGATGCAGTATTAAAATATTTAAAGACACGGGATATTACAGTCTTCCCCCCTTATAAGAATTCATCCCCGAATTCCAGAAAAAAAAAGATTACAGGATCAGGAAGGAAAGAGATACGGGTAAGAAGCTCGCATCTCAGCTTCAGTCTCCCAAGTATGCTCCTCAACTCTGTTGCTACGCCACAGAACCTTGACCATCGGAATCTGTTTCGAACACAACTGTCGAACTTGATAATCAACGATCGCCATAAGTTCTTCCACAAACGTCAAATCTTCACTCACTTCTACACTGTCAGGCTGCAACACGTGAGAAGGGTCTGAGATATACTTCCTCAACATTGAGATATGAAATACTGGATGCACCTGTGACATACTCGGAGGCAAATCCAACCGATATGCAACAGTGCCAACTCTCTCCAAAATCTCAAACGACCCGATATATCTCGGTGCTAACTTACCCTTCTTGCCAAATCTCATAACACCCTTCATCGGAGATACTTTCAGAAAAATGAAATCTCCAACCCAAAACTCCACATCTCTACGCCTAGGATCCGTATAACTCTTCTGTCTGCTAACTGCGGTCTCTAATCTACGCTTAATCACGATGACTTTCTCTGCAGTATCCTGAACCATCTCAGGTCCAGTTAAAGCTCTCTCACCAATCTCATCCCAACTCAAAGGGGATCTACACTTCCTTCCATATAACGCCTCGTACAGTGCCATGCCAATACTACTATGGTAGCTGTTATTATATGCAAACTCAACGAATGGCAAATGATCATCCCAGCTACCTCCCAAATCCAAGACACACATCCTCAACATATCTTCCAGTGTTTGGATTGTCCTCTCAGACTGACCATCTGTCTGAGGATGAAAAAGCAGTACTAAAATCCAACCTAGTGCCCATCGCTTCCTACAACTTCTGCCAAAAACGAGAAGTAAACACCGAACCTCTATCTAACACAATGGACACAGGTACTCCATGAAGGCATACGATATGCTTCACATATAACTTCGTCAATCTAGCAACTGAATAAGTGGCTTTCACAGGTAAGAAATGTGTAGACTTCGTCAATCTGTCTATAATCACCCAGATGAAATCGTATCCATCCTTAGAACGAGGTAAACCGACCATAAAATCCATAGCTATCCTTTCCCACTTCCACTCGAGAATAGGAAGAGGCTGAAGCTTCCCAGAAGGCTTCTGATGTTTGGCTTTCACTTGTTGACACGTCAGACACTTAGCAACATAATCAATGACATCCTTCTTCAATCCATCCCACCAGTATAAGTCTTTGATACTGTGGTACATCTTATTGACACCTGGATGTACGCTATAGGCTGTAGAATTTGCTTCCTCTAGGATCTCTTCTCTCAAATCATCCACATCAGGAACACACAATCTACCACTGATCCACAACACACCATCATCATCGAGTGTGAAATCAGTGAACTTCCCTGCTCTGACATTCTCTGCAAGCTCTTCTAGAATAGGATCTCGGTTCTGAGCTGCTTTAATCCTATCCCTCAATACAGATCGTACTTTAAACTAAGCTAGCAGTCCACCTGATCTACTAATCTTCATCATCAGACCTTGATCCACCATCAGATGCAACTCCTGGATCAATGGTCTCCTCTCAACATTGATGTGAGTAAGAATACCTGAGGACTTTCTACTCAAAGCATCTGCTACCACATTAGCCTTGCCTGGATGATATACAATCTCGTAATCATAGTCTTTCAATAGTTCCAACCATCTCCTTTACTTCAGATTTAGATCTCGCTGCTGGAAAATGTACTTAAGGCTCTTGTGATCAGTAAATATCTCACAAGTCACCCCGTACAGATAATGTCTCCAAATCTTCAAAGCAAAGATCACTGCGGCCATCTCAAGATCATGTGTAGGATAGTTCTGCTCGTGCTTCTTCAACTTCCTCGAAGCATAGGCTATCACCCTTCCATTCTGCATCAACACACAGCCAAGACCAATTTTAGAGGCATCACAGTAAACTGTGAACTTGTCCACACTATTAGGCAAAGCTAACACAGGCGTTGTGGTCAACTTCTCCTTCAACAATTGAAAACTATTCTCACAAGCTTCTGACCACTCGAATCTGACATTCTTCTGAGTCAAGCGAGTCATAGGGGCTGCTATTCTGGAAAAATCCTGCACAAACCGCCTATAATACCCGGCTAAACCCAGAAAACTCTGAATCTCTGTAACAGAAGTCGGTCTAGGCCACTCAGATACTGCCTCAATCTTCTATGGATCAACTTGAATACCTTCTTTAGACACTATGTGTCCAAGAAAAGAAACACTCTCCATCCAGAAATCACACTTCGAGAATTTAGCATAAAGCTGATGATCTCTCAGTGTCTGTAGTACAATCCTCAAGTGATATACATGCTCCTCCATACTCCTCGAATAAACCAGTATATCATCAATGAAGACTACCACAAACTGATCCATATACGGTCTGAATACCCTATTCATCAGGTCTGTAAAAGCTGATGGTGCATTAGTCAAACCAAAAGACATCACCAAAAACTCATAATGACCATATCGAGTGCGGAATGCTGTTTTAGGAATATCAGCTTCACTGATCCATAGCTGATGATAACCCGACCTCAAGTCAACCTTACAAAAGAACTGTGCACCCTGTAGCTGATCAAACAAATCATCTATCCTCGGGAGAGGATACTTGTTCTTCACTGTCACCTTATTCAATTCTCTGTAGTCAATGCACAGTCTCAGGGTACCATCCTTCTTCTTCACAAACAGGACTGGTGCACCCCAAGGAGAAACACTATGTCTGATGAAACCTTTATCCAATAACTCTTGCAACTGCTCCTTCAACTCTTTCAACTCTGCAGGAGCCATTCTGTAGGGTGGCATAGATATAAGAGTAGTACCTGGAACCATATCTATACAGAACTCAATCTCTCTGTGAGGTGGTAAACATGCAACTCCTCGGGAAAAACATCAGGAAACTCACAAGCAACAGGAACATCTGTGAGTGACAACTTCTCCACTGAAGTATCCCTGACCAATGCCAAATATCCCTGACATCCTTTCCTCAATAACTTCCTAGCCGTAATAGCAGAAATAAGATTCTGAGGTGCTGAACTCCTATCACCAACAAACTTAAACTCTTCTTTATCAGGAATTCTGAAAGTCACCTCTTTATTCCTGCAATCTACCATGGCATAGTGCTGAGATAACCAATCCATTCCTAGAATAACATCAAACTCCATCACATCCAATAATATCAAATCAGCGGGTAATTCTTTATCTCCCACGAGAACTAGACAACCAGAAAGAACAATATCGGTGTCCAAAGAATCGCTCAGAGGAGTGGTAACAAACAAAGGAAAAGCCATCCTTGAAGCTTGCCAATAAGATTTAGAAGCAAAAATGGGAGAAATGAATGAATGCGTGGCACCCGAATCAAATGAAACCCATACATCCAGGTAACCAGATAGAAACAATACCTGCCACGATTGCATTAGATGCCTGAGCATCCTGTTGAGTGAGATGGAAGACTCTGGCCTGACCTCGACCTCCCTGTTGACTAGTATAAGCCTGGCCAACACCTCTGGCACCTCCTCTAGTACCTCTACCATGACTCTGTTGTGGAACAAACTGAGTGGAACTCTGATGCTGGGTTGGAGGTAACTGAAATGGCATGGGTGCAGCACTAGCAATCGACTGTTATGGGAATCATGGAATCTGCGGCTGCTGATACCCGGAGTAAGGACACGATCTGGCAAAATGTCCTGTCTGCCCGCATCTGAAGCATGTCAGTGGTGTCAGATAACACGGTCCCTGATGGACTCTACCATAAGTCTGACAAACACTGGTAGCTGATCCAGAACTACGACCACTGCTGCTGCTTAAAGCACCTGACCCAAATCTGAACGATCTACGCTGACCTCCACGACCATGTCTACTGCTCCGATGCACTCGCTGCTGCTGTCTCTGACTCTGCTGAGTTGGACCTCGTTGCTGACTACTCGAACCAACATGAAAACTCGAATACGGAGTAGCCTGCAATCCACTCGATTGAACTCCCAGTTGGTAATAATCAGGCATCGCTCCCTGCCTAACTAGCCTTAGCTCAATCTCCTTGGCCAACTCAATCACAGACTCCAGAGTAAGGCCTGCTGTAGGCATACCAACAAATGCTGAACCCAAACCAGTAACATAGGTAGTGACAGTGAAGTACTGGTCTCGCATCAGATCCTCTGCATATCTACCCAGACAGAGAAACTCTCGGGTATACTCCTCTACAGATCGATCACCACGAGAAATGTTGGTCAAACGGAGATGATAGCTCATACGAAGAGGCTCTGGACAGAATCTCCTCATAAACTGCTCTCGGAACTGAGCCCAGGTCATCGTCATCATATAAGGCTGGATCATTTGAATAAACCAATCTAGGGCTGGTCCCTCAACAGATAACTCGACGATCATAATCTGCTGGTACTCGGTGTGAGCAGTCCGAGTCCTCGTCTCAATCGCGTGCAGAAAATCTAACGGATTGGAAGTCCCATCAAAAGCAATCCTACCAACTCGGGCATAAAACAAAGCTGCCTCAGGGTCAGATATACCCTGCTGATAGGCAGGTTAAACAAGCTGAACAACTGGAGGCACAGGAACATCAAACTCAGGCTCAATAGGCTCCTCGTCCTGTAAATCTCTCTGCCTATGGCGAGCTGCCACTCTCGAGGTCTACCTCTGCCACGACCTCTATGTCTAACCAGCTGCTCAGGAGGGTAAAACCTCATCCTAAAAAGACTCATCATCCTCGGCCTCAACGACCGGTGGAGCGACACGCGCTCGCCTCCTCATTCTGAAAAGACAAACGGAAAGATTCAGACAAAACAAACAACGGAGGAATAACACAGAAAACTAAGTAAGGAATACTTATCAAGACATACTAAAACCTAATTCACTGCAGTAGTTACCAAAAGAAAACACAACTTGAAAACTAGGGCCACAACTCATACAACTAAGCCTTGACACAGAACTCCGCTCTGATACCAACTTTGTCAAGACCCAAAACAGGGGCCATGACCGGCACTAGGGAACGAGAATTCTTTCGAATCCGGAACCCATAGCAACCCTAAAAATAAAATAAACATGTAATAATAATAACAATATATAATGCAGCGGAAATAAAAAATCATAAATATAATAATAACATATGCACCAACTGGATTTAAATCAAATCCTCATCTCATATATACATATAAACTCTTTTAATATAAATCTAGTTCAAATATAATACAACATCTCTTTAAATATTTAATGACTACTGCAGTGTCTAGATAAGATAAGACTCAAGACTCAGATAAGCAGTTTACATAAAGAAGCCGGGGCAAAGAAATCCGGCATACAGGCCTGCTACTGAGGTCTGAAGATGATGACTCTCCTGAAAAATGGTCAACAGAGGGGAGTCAGACCTCACTGAGTGAATTACTATAATATATATACATGCATACTAAATGACAATGCATACAATCAATAGTATATATCTAATATGTATATATACAGGCAATACACACAGATGCAGTAAAATCAATTTTATATATTTTTATTAAAATCATCATTTATGAAGGATCAAATAGAACCCTATGATATCGAAACCTCAATCAGTGTTAGATAACACTCTAGCCATACAGGCTCACTTAATCCAAATATATCCACTTAATCCATTTAGACAGTAGACTGGCCCCGAGACACTAAGTCAACTGAGCTCCAGCAGTCTGACTGCTAGTGTGATTGGCCCCGAGACACTTGGTCAACCGAGCTCCAGCAATCACACCCAAATCACATCTCACACATCAAATAATCATAACCAATCAATATCCACAAATAGGTTAGTAATATAGCCTATCTGCTATAAGCGTACCGGTACGTTCTATTGATATCCTTCATTAATAATATAAAACATTCATTCAAAAATAAATGATGCATGAATTTAAATAAAATAACATTATAAACCATATATATATTGGAAATATACCAAAAGTAAACCAGGTATATTTCGAGTATATATACGTCAAATAAATCCAATTAAATTATGAAATAAAATAGAGATATACTTAAAAACATTTTAAACACAATTCATTAATAAAATATGCATATAATTAAATATATACCAAAAATAAACCAAAGATAAACCAAAAATATACTTAAATACTAATCACGTTATTTATGCATATTTAATCAAAATAAAACATATATTCTAAAATCATGCATCCTAAAGCATATATATATATAAAATAGTAACTCACACTTAGTGCGCTCCACGAGATGGGTCCAACGGGCCTGGTCCACTAGCCCTCGGTCTCGGCGCAACTAAACAAATAATAACGACAGAAATCAGAATAAACCTAATAGAAAATCCTAGAACTCGATCTAGAATATTAAACACAGAATCGAAATTAGGGTTCGACCGAACATCACGTTTTATGAGAATTCTATCAAAAAATTCGGCAGAACCTCCCCTGTAAAACGGACATCTCTCTACTCAAAGAGTAGAGCCAACCCTGCAAAGAAACACACTTCGAAAATAAACGTAAAATTACATTCACAACCCCTCAGTCGGACTCCAAACTACAGTCTACCGATCGGGGGTCCATAATCACAGAATAATTTTAGATTTACCAAAAATACCCTTATAACATAGAAATTCATTTTATAAGTAGAAATTACATAATTAGCCTTAAAACACAGTAAAAACCGATAAAAACTCATTTTATTAGAAAAATCGTATATTATATATATAATTGAAAATAATTCACGAAAACTAGTTTTAATTAGTTAAAAACACTAAATAATATGTGGAAATTATTTTTATACCTTAAATAACTATTAAAACCAATTAAATTACATTTTTAGCCAATTTAGGGTAAAATTACCAAAATGCCCCTATATATATAAATATACTATAATTACTTCAAAAATTCACCAAAAATAGTATAATTATCCAAAATTAATTTTCTCAGCATATTTATCAATAATATCAATAATTAAACTCAATTCACTAATTAATTTCAATTAAAAACACAATTAACCTAATTTTCCAAAAATTACATAAACCTAAATAATTCAAAATAAATACATAGAAATTCATAAAAATTCCAAATAAATTCCTATAATTCATTTTAACACCTATATTTATCATAAAACACAATTTCATAATTTATTTAATTAATTTTCGAAAATTAGAAAATAATATTAAAATATTCAAAAATACCAAAAATCCAAATAATCTCCAAAATTCACAAAAATTCATACATGTAGATTAAGCTAAGGGGAACAACATTTGTGAATTAATTTTTCATGAATCAATCAAATTGAAGTTCAAAAAATTCAAGAACCCTAATATGGCCGAAATTGAAAATTCGAAACCTAAGCAAATCAAGACCATTTAAGCTCAAACCAAAGCTAGAATCACACTCACCGGAGCTTAAGGAGAAGAAAGAGACAGGCGGTGTCGAAAATGGTGGCTGAAAATGTCGTGATCGACGGTGAAGAGGAATTCGGCTTCTCCGGCCAAAACCAACCTCCAGACGCCGGAAACGGCTGCTACAAGCGACAAGGAGGGCTGAGGAAGGTGGTGGCATGCCAGACGGCACACCAATGGCAAGGAATCGGGGTGACAGGCAGCGGACGATGAGGGAAACGGTCGGGGAGTGAGAGGAAGGGGATAATGGCAATTTGGTAAATAAGTTAAACTTTATAATTTGTTTAATATTAAATGTATATATGTATATATATATATATACTTTATACTATATATTAAAATAATATTAAATTACACACATTAAATATACACCACACACTTAATATTTAATATTTTAAAATTTAATAATAAATAAAAACAATAAAATAATAATAAAATAAATAAACAATTAATAAATTATTAGGGTAATATTAATCAAACCCTAATTAGATAAATAAGTACACATATATACGGTGTTTAGTATTTTAAAAATATGTATGAGCTCATGCAAGTCCGTAAATCTATTTAAAATAATTAATAGGAAATTATTCACGTGAAAATTTCCCCGAAAATAAAAGTCTCGGGAAAATTTTACGTAAAGTACTCAAAATAATATTAAAACAATTAAAAATCAATTTAAATTAAATAAAAGCTTATTAAATATAAATATTATATTTAAAAATTATTAACACTGCATATCTCGATGCAGTATTAAAATATTTAAAAACACGGGATATTACAAACAGGGAGGTCGAGGACAGGCTAGAGTCTTCCATCTTACTCAGTAGGATGCTCAGGCATCTAATGCAGTTGTGGCAGGTATTGTTTCTATCTGTTACCTGGATGCATGGGTTCTGTTTGATCCGGGTGCCACACATTCGTTCATTTCTCCTGTTTTTGCTTCCAAGTCTGGTTGGCAAGCTTCAAGGATGGCTTTTCCTTTGTTTGTTGCCACTCCTCTAAGCGATTCCTTGGACACCGATGTTGTTCTTTCTGGTTGTCCAGTTCTTGTCGGAGGTAGAGAATTTTCTACTGATTTGATTCTGTTGAATGTGATGGAGTTCGATGTTATTCTAGGTATGGATTGGTTATCTTAGCACTATGCCATGGTAGATTATCGGAGTAAAGAGGTGACTTTCAGAATTCTTGATTAAGAAGAATTTAAGTTTGTGGGTGATAGGAGTTCAACACCTCAGAACCTTATTTCTACTATTACGGCTAGGCAGTTGCTAAGGAAGGGTTGTTAGGGATATTTGGCATTAGTCAGGGATACCTCAGTGGAGAAGTTATCACTCACAGATGTTCCTGTTGCCTGTGAGTTTCCTGAGGAGTTGCCAGGTTTACCACCTCACAGAGAGATTGAGTTATGTATAGATGTGGTTTCAGACATTACCCCTTTATCTATGCCACCCTATAGAATGGCTCTTGCAGAGTTAAGAGAGTTGAAGGAGCAGTTTGTAATATCCCGAGTTTTTAAATAATTTTAAACTGCATCGGGATATACTGTAATATCCCGAGTTTTTAGATATTTTTATACTGCATCAGGATAGGCAGTGTTAATAATTTTTTTTGTATATATTTATGACATTTTTAAGAGTTGTTATTTGTTTAAAACTAATTTTAATTATTTTACATTATTTTAAGTACTTACATAAAATTTTCCCGAAAATTGTATGTTCGGGGAAATTGACACGTAAATAATTTAATACTATTTATTTTGACTAGTTTTATGAATTTGCATGAACTCATATATAATTTTAAAGTGCTAAAATAAAATGTATATATGTGTATTTATTTAAATTAATTATAGCTTAATTAATTTCCTTAATTTTATTATTTAATTTTTGTATTAATTAATTTTAAGTGTATAAATTATTAAATATATTAAAATATTTGTGTGGTGAGTATTATTTGTGTGTGGGATTATATTATTATAATATATATATATATATATATATATATATATATATATATATATACACACATATATACACGATTTTTTCAAACAAAAAAATAAAAGTTGCCTTATTTATGATATTGCCCCTCCTACATCTTCTTCTTCCCAATGCCATTTCCACCATTTCCAGCCACTTTCAAGCTGGTTTTCTTGCTGTTACTATGCCCCTCAGCCTTCCACCTCCACCTCCAGCCATTTCCACCACCTAAAGCTCATTTTTCCGGTGTGTTTTGGCCGGAAAATCACGTAGAGGCCAAAAATCGACTTAACTCCGACCAAGCACTTTTCGGCCACCAAATTTGATCCCGTCAGTCTCTATCTTCTCCTTGAGCTCTAGTGAGTGTGATCCCAAGCTTTGTTTCACTTGATTTGGTCTAGAATTGCTTAGGTTTCAATTTCTTCAAATCAGCCATTTTGGGTTTCAATTTTTTTTTAGCTTCAATTTGATTGGGTCATGAAAACTTCCTTAACAAACTTTGTTCCTGAAAGCTTAATCTACATGCTGTAATTTTTTTTAGAATTTTTGAAATTTATTTTAATTTTTGTGAATTTTTGATTATTTTATTATTATTTTCTAATTTTCGAAAATTAATTAATTAAATTATGAAATTATGTTTTATGGTGATTATAGGAGTTGAAATGAATTATAGAAATTTATTTGTAATTTTTGTGAATTTTTGTGTATTTATTTGGAATTTATTAAGTTTATGTAATTTTGAAAAATAGGGTTAATTATGTGTTTAATTGAAATAAATTGGTAAATTGAGTATATTTATTGATATTATTGAATTATATGTTGATAAATTAATTTTTGAGTAATTACATAATTTTTGGTGAATTTTTGAAAATTTATAGTGAATATATATATATATAGGGGTATTTTGGTAATTTTACACTAAATTGGTTAAAAATGTAATTAAATTGGTTTTAATAGTTATTTAGGGTATAAAAATGATTTCTGAAAATTTTTATTATTTTTAACTAATTAAAACTATTTTTCGTAAATTATTTTCAAATTATATATAATATACTATTTTTCTAAATAAATGGGTTTTTATTGATTTTTAGTATGTTTTAGGGTTAATTACGTAATTTGGATTTATAAAATGTATTTTTATTATATAAGGGCATTTTCGGTATTTTATAAATATTCTGTGAATTGTGAACCTCGGTCGGTGAATTGTAGTTTGGAGTCCGATCGAGGGATTTTGGTTGTAATTTTGTGTTTATTCCGAAGTGTATTTCTTTGCAAGACCGGCTCTACTCTTTGAGTAGAGAGATGTCCGTTTTACAGGGGAGGTTCTGTAGAATTTTCGGTAGAATTCTTGTAAAACGTGATGTCTGGTCAAATTCCTATTCTAATTATGTGTCTAAAATTCTAGATCGAGTCTTTAGAATTTTTGTTAACTTTATTCTGATTTCATGTTGTCATTTATTTGTCTAGCTGCGCCGAGACCGAGGCCTAACGGATTAGGCCCGCCGAGTTTGTCTCGTGGAGCGCTAACATGTGAGTTATTATACTGTATATATATGCACTGCATATAGGGTGCATTATTTAGAATTTTTCATTTTCATTGTATGTTTTAAAAATGATTTAAATTATAATATTTTTGGTATATCTAGGGTTTCATTTTTATATATATGCATATTAAATAATTATGCATGTTAGTCTGATATATGCACATTAAACAATTAGGTTTAGGTTTAATACATTTGAGTAATATACACATGTTTTAAAATGTACACTTAGACATAATTATTTTATTAAATGATTAGTATACCTTAGGTATAGTTTTAGTAGATTTTAGGTTTATTCTTAAATAATTGCATGTTAAATTATAAACCTACACTTAAATTATTTTTAAGTTTATTTTTGGTATATTTTTTATTTATTTCCGAATAAATAAATGTTTTATTATTAAATTAAACCTAGCACATTAGTGGTATATTTAGGGTTTATTTTTGATATATGCATGCTAGATAATTAGGTTTATTTTTAGTATATTTGTGAATATATGTTAAACACAAACACGTATTTAAATGAATATTTATACATAAATGTTTTATTAAATGATTTGTGTACTTAGGGTATATCTTTTGCATATTTAAGTATATTTTTAAGATAATGCATGTTATATTATTGTTACTCATTTAAATTGTTTTTAACTATATTAATGATTTATCTTTAGTTTATTTCGTATTTTATTTGACACACACACACACACACACACATATATATATATATATATATATATACCTGAAATATACTGGGTATATTTTTGGTATATATATATATATGGTTGGTTTTACTATTATGAATATTGTTCTACATTAATTATTTTTCGAATGAATGATTTATTTTAAGTGAAGGATATCAATAGAACGTGCTTCCTAGTGGGCAGCACTAGGACCGTGTACGTACCGATACGATAGATAAGGATTGAGTGAGAGTTAAAATTGGGTGATTATAATTGATTTAATTGATTTGACTAAGATTAATGGTATGTTACATAGTGTGATTGCAGGGCCAATCACACTGACAGTCAGACTGCTGGAGCTCGGTTGACTTAGTGTCTCGGGGCCAGTCTACTGTCCATAAGTGAATTTAATGATCTATTAGGTTGATTGAGATGTGAGGTGATAGATAGTGTGATTGCTGGAGCTCAGTTGACCAAGTGTCTTGGGGCCAATCACACTGACAGTCAGACTGCTGGAGCTCGGTTGACTTAGTGTCTCGGGGCCAGTCTGCTGTCCAGATTGGAATAAATGTTCTATTTGGAATCAAGTGAGCCTGCATGGCTAGAGTGATGATGAGGTTGTTGAGGTTGTTATTATTAGGGTTATATGGATCCTTCATGAATTTAATCAAACGTTTTCTACATGTTATATATTTATAAAAGCAAAGTTTGGCATTCGTGTGAAATGTGTGTGTGTGTGTGTGTGTATATATATATATATATATATATATATATATATATATACTATATATATATATATATATATATATATATATATATATATATAAGAATGTCTGATTTTTATGGTTTAGTTTGCATGTATATATAGTATAATAATTCACTCAGTGAGGTCTGACCCCCCTCAATTATTTTTTCAGGAGATTCCATGTTGTCATACCTTAGTTGTAGAGTTCCTCGCCGGTGTTCTCAGTCCCGGCTATTTTATGCAAATGTATATTCTGAACTTTAAATTGTATTCTAGAAACTGTAGTAGTAGTGTTATTATATTGGAAGTGTATTATTTTGTTTGGATATTAAATACTCTGAGAATTTGTATTTGAACATTGTATGAATATGTATTCATTTATAAAAGCATTTGGAGTATTTATTTTATATATTGATTCAGAAAAAATTTTAAGTTGGTCGTACTTTTATTTAATTATTGCATGATTTTATTTTCTAAGGCTTGCTATAGGTTCCGAATTCGAAAGAATTCCCGTTCCCTAGCGCCGGTCATGACTCCTAGTTTGGGTCGTGACATATACAGTGTTAATAATTGATATATATATTTTTTATTATTTAATTAGTTTATTATTTATTAAAGTCATTTTTAATTATTTTAAGTTTCTTACGTAAAATTTTCGCGAGAGTTTTATTTTCGGGGAAATTAAAACTTAAATAAATAATTATTAATTATTTTAGATGGTTTTGTGAATTTGCATGAGTCCATGCACAATTTTTAAGTGTCATATTAAAATACATACATATACATGCATATATGCACATTTAAATAAATTAGGGTTATTTTAATTAAATTTATATTGTATAGTTTTAATAAATAATGTGTGTTATATATGTATATGTGTGTAAATATTATTATTTTAATATGTGGTGTATATTGACTTGAATATAATATTCATATTTTATTATAATATAAATTAAAGTTATATATATACATATATATTTACAAAAACATAAAGTTTACCATATTTACCAAAATTGCCATTGATATCATCTTCAAGCTTCCTGACGTCCCCCTTCCATTTCTGGCTACTGTGACCTCGATTTCTTGCTGTCAGTGTGTCTCTCAGCCGTCCTCCTCCATCTCCAGCCCACTCTGCCACCCTTTCCTCCCATTTTCGGCGTTGTTTGATCGGTTTTCTCCCAAGAAACTGAAAATTGATCCTAACTCCGATCAACACATTTTCGGCCATCTTTTGGAGTGCCACCGGTCTCTATCTCTTCCTTGAGCTCTGGTGAGTGCATTTATAAGCTTGGTTTCACTTGATTTGGTCTAGATTTCCCTAGGTTTCCAATTTTCAATTTCTGTCAACTTGAGTTCTTGATTTTTTTTAGCTTCAATTTTATGATTCAAGCAAACTTCCTTCATAAATATTGATCCTAGTAGCTCAATCTACATGCTGTAATTTTTGTGTAATTTTTGGGAATTATTTTGATTTTTGTGAATTTTTTATTATTTTATTAATATTTTCTAATTTTCGTAAATTAATTAATTAAATTATGAAATTTTGATTTATCGTGTTTATAGGTGTTAAAATGAATTTTAGAAATTTATTTGTAATTTTTATGATTTTTGTATAATTATTGTGAATTTATTTAGTTTATGTGATTTTTAGAAAATTAGGGTAATTATGTATTTTATTGAAATTAATTGGTTAATTGAGTATATTTGTTGATATTATTGAATTATATGTTGAGAAATTAATTTTTGAGTAATTATACTATTTTTAGTGAATTTTTGAACCATTATAGTGAATTTATATATAGTATGGGTATTTTGATAATTTGGCACAAAATTGGCTAAAAATATAATTAAATTGGTTTTAATAGTTATTTGAGGGATAAAAATGATATTATTTAGTATTTTTAACTAATTAAAACTATTTTTCATAAATTATTCAAATTATATATAATATATTATTTTTGTAATTAAATGAGTTTTTATTGATTTTTAATATGTTTTAGGGTTAATTATGTAATTTGGATTTATAAAATGTATTTTGGTCAATATTTATGAATTTATCGAGAATTATGGATTTTTAATAATATTTTACTAAAATTAGGGTTTTTATGTATTTCTTAGTAAAATAATTATTTTCAGTGTTTTAATATTTAAATTTGCTATATTTTGATTATTAAAGGGTATTTTTGGTATTTTTGGCATTTTAATGTGTTCTGTGATACCTCGTGAATTGTGAACCTCAGTCGATAGAATTGTAGTTTGGGAGTCCAACTGAGGGGTTTTGTGGTTGTGTATTTCCGAAGTGTGTTTTCTTTGGCAGGACCGGCTCTACTTTCTGAGTAGAGAGATATCCATTTTACAGGGAAGGTTCTGTCGAATTTTTGATAGAATTCTCGTAAAACGTGATATCCGGTAGAATTTCTATTCTGATTCTGTGTTCGGTATTTCTAGATCGAGTCTCTAAGGATTTTGATAGACTTATTCTAATTCCATATTGTCGTTTGTTTGTTTAGTTGCACCGAGACCGAGGCCTAGTGGACCAGGCCCGTCAGACCCATCTCGAGGAGCGCAATAACTATGAGTTGTTATGTTATATATACATGTTTTAGGATGCATGTTTTAGAAATGTGTGTTTAAATTTTATGAAATATGCATAAATGGTTTAATAATTACTTAAGTATATTTTAGGTATATATTGGTATATTTTTAAATTAAATGCATGTTTTATTATTGAATTATACTTAAAATGTTTTTAAGTATATATATAGTTTATTTTTGGTTTATTTTGTAATTAAACTGAATTTGATTAACATATATATACTTGGTTTATTTTTGGTATATTTCTAGTATATATATGGTTTATATTGTTATTTTAATTAATGTCATGCATCATTTATTTCATAAATGTATGGATTTATTTTAAATGAAGGATATCAATAGAACGTGCTACCTAGTGGACAACACTAGGACCGAGTACGTACCAGTATGATGATAGATTTTAGGTCATATTACTAACCTATTTGTGGATATTGATCGGATTGATTTGATTTGATGTGAGATGTGATTTGGGAGTGTGATTGCTGGAGCTCGGTTGACCAAGTGTCTCGAGGCCAATCACACTGACAGTTAGACTGTTGAAGCTCGGTTAACTTAGTGTCTCGGGGCCAGTCTATTGTCCAAATGGAATAAGTGAATTTATTTAGAATAAGTGAGCCTATATGGCTAGAGTGTTGTCTAACACTGTTTTGAGGTTGCGATCATCTAGGGTTCTATTTGATCCTTCATAATCGGATATTATTTTTAGTATTTATATAAAATGATTTTGCTACATCTGTGTGTATTTGTCTGTATATATATTTATTATATATACTATTGAATGTGTGCATTTGTCATTTAGCTATACATGTATATATATTATAACAATTCACTCAGTGAGGTCTGACTCCCCTCCGTTGACTATTTTTCAGGAGAGTCTTCGTCTTCAGACCTCAGTAGTAAACCCTTACGTCGGATTTCTTCTGCCCCGACTTTACTATGTAAACTGCTCACTTGATTTTATTTTATAATCTAGACACTGCAGTAGTTATAGTCAAGTTGTGGGATTTATGTATCATGTTTGTATGAGATTTGTATTTTAAGTATTTGAATTGAAATTTGTATTAATAGATTATATATATATGAGATGGATTTGCGTTGTTAAATCTAAGGATGGATTATTATTTTATTTTATTTATGAGATTCATTTCCGCTGTAAAATATTTTATTTATGTTATTATTATTGCATATTTTTATTTTATTTTTAAGGCTTGCTACGGGTTCCAAATTCGAAAGAATTCCCATTCCTTAGTGCCAGTCATGACCCCTGTTTTGCGTCATGACAAAGTTGCAAGAGTTGTTAGATAAGGGTTTCATTAGACCCAGTGTTTCTCCTTGGGGTGCACCAATCCTGTTTGTGAAGAAGAAGGATGGTACCCTTAGACTGTGCATTGACTATAGAGAGTTGAATAAGGTGACAGTGAAGAATAAGTATCTTCTCCCGAGGATAGATGACTTATTTGATCAGCTACAGGGCACATAATTCTTTTCTAAGATTGATTTGAGGTCGGGTTATCATTAGTTACGGATCAGCGAAGCCGATGTTCCTAAAACGGCATTCTGCACTCGATATGGCCATTATGAGTTTCTAGTGATGTCTTTTGGCTTGACTAACGCACCAGCAGCGTTTATGGACCTGATGAACAGGGTATTCAGACCATATATGGATTAGTTTATGGTAGTCTTCATCAATGATATATTGGTGTATTCGAGGAGTATGAAGGAGCATGTATATCACTTGAGGACTATATTGCAGACACTAAGAGAACATCAACTATATGCTAAATTCTCGAAGTGTGATTTTTGGATGGAGAGTGTTGCATTTCTTGGACACGTGGTGTCTAAAGAAGGTATCCAGGTTGATCCATAGAAGATTGAGGCAGTGTCTGAGTTGCCTAGACCAACTTCAGATACTGAGATTCATAGTTTTTTGGGTTTAGCCGGGTACTATAGGAGGTTTGTACATGATTTTTCTATAATTGCAGCTCCTATAACTCGCTTGACTCAGAAGAATGTAAGATTTGAGTGGTCAGAAGCTTGTGAGAACAGTTTTCAGTTGCTGAAAGAGAAGTTGACCACAGCTCCAGTTTTGGCTTTGTCTAATGGTGTGGATAAGTTCATAGTGTATTGTGATGCCTTTAAAGTTAGCCTAGGTTGTGTGTTGATGCAGAATGGTAGGGTGATAGCCTATGCTTCGAGGCAGTTGAAGAAGCATGAACAGAACTATCCTACTCACGACTTAAAGATGGCTACAGTGATCTTTGCTCTCAAGATCTGGAGACATTATCTGTACGGGATGACTTGTGAGATTTATACCGATCATAAGAGCCTTAAGTACATTTTCCAGCAGAGAGATCTGAATCTGAGGATGAGGAGATGGTTAGAACTATTGAAAGATCTGAGGCTAATATGGTAACAGATGCCTTAAGTAGGAAGTCCTCAGGCAGTCTTGGTTACATCAGTGTAGAGAGGAGACCATTAATCCAGGAGTTACATCTGTTAGTGGATCAAGGTCTGATGATGAAGATTAGTAGATTAGGTGGACTACTAGCTCAGTTTAAGGTGCGATCTGTATTGAGAGATTGGATTAAGGCAGCTCAAAGCCGAGATCCTATTCTGGAGGAGCTTGCAGAGAATGTCCGAGAAGGGAAGTTCACTGATTTCACACTCGATGATGATGGTGTTTTATGGATCAGTGGTAGATTGAGTGTTCCTAATGTGGATGATTTGAGAGAGGAGATCTTAGAGAAAGCACATTTTACAGCCTACAGCGTACATTCGGGTGTTACTAAGATGTACCACAGTATCAGAGACTTGTACTAGTGGGATGGATTGAAGAAGGATGTCACTGATTATGTTGCTAGTGTCTGATATGTCAGCAAGTGAAAGCTGAGCATCAGAAGCCTTCAGGGAAGCTTCAGCCTCTTCCTATTCCTGAGTGGAAGTGGGAAAGGATAGCTATGGATTTTGTGGTTGGTTTACCTTGTTCTAAGGATGGATATGGTTCCATCTGGGTGATTGTGGACAGATTGACCAAGTCTCCACATTTCTTGCCTGTAAAAGCCACTTATTCTGTAGCTAGATTAGCGAAGTTATATGTGAAGCATATTGTGTGCCTTTATGGAGTACCTATGTCCATTGTGTCAGATAGAGGTTCAGTATTTACTTCTTATTTTTGGCAGAAGTTGTAGGAAGTGATGGGCACTAGGTTGGACTTCAGTACTACTTTTCATCCTCAAATAGATGGTCAGTCTGAGAGGATGATCCAGACACTAGAAGATATGTTGAGAATGTGTGTTTTGGATCTGGGTGGTAGCTGGGATGATCATTTACCACTCGTCGAGTTCACGTATAATAACAGCTACCATAGCAGTATTAGAATGGCACCATACGAGGCTTTGTACGGAAGGACATGTAGATCCCCTCTGAGTTGAGATGAGAGAGCTTTGACTAGACCTGAGATGGTTCAGGATGCTGCAGAGAAAGTTGTTATGATCAAGAGCAGATTAGAGACCGCAGTTAGTAGGCAGAAGAGCTATGTAGATCCTAGGCGCAGAGATGTGGAATTTCAAGTTAGAGACTTTATTTTTCTGAAGGTGTCTCCTATGAAGGGTGTTATAAGATTTGGCAGGAAGGGTAAGCTAGCACCGAGATATGTAGGACCGTTCGAGATTCTGGAGAGAGTTGGCACTGTTGCATATCGGTTGGTTTTGCCTCCGAGTATGTCTCAAGTGCATCCGGTGTTTCATATCTCGATGCTGAGGAAGTATGTTTCAAACCCTTCACACATGTTGCAGCTCGACAATATTGAAGTGAATGAAGACCTGACGTTTATAGAAGAACCTGTTGCGATCATTGACTATCAAGTTTGACAGTTGCGTTCGAAGTAGATCCTAATGGTCAAGGTTTTGTGGTGCAGCAACAGGGTAGAGGAGCATACATGGGAGACTGAAGCTGAGATGCGAGCTTCTTACCCGTATCTCTTTCCTCCTTGATTTGTATTTCTTCTTTTTAGAATTCGGGGATGAATTCTTGTAAGGGGCGAAGACTGTAATAACCCGAGTTTTTTAAATATTTTTATATTGTATCGGGATATGCAGTATTAATCATTTTTAACATATAATTGATTATTTAATTATTTTGTTAATAGTTAATGTTATTTTAAGTTTATTTAAAATTTCTACGTAAAAATTTTCCCGAAACCTATTTTTTTGGGAAATATTATTTAAATAATATTTTATTGATTAATGTTATTTTATTTCATTAAATTGTATGGTTTTATGCATGATCAATATTATGTATAATAATATATATACATTGTGATATCCCGAGATTTTAAATAATTTTAAACTGCATCGGGATATGCAGTGTTAATAATTTTGATAAATATATTTGATTTTTTAATTAGTTTGTTATTTATTAAAGTTATTTTTAATTACTTTAGATTTCTTACGTAAAATTTTCCTGAGAATTTTATTTTTGGGAAAATTAAAACCTAAATAAATAATTATTAATTATGTTAGTCGGTTTTACGTATTTGCATGAGTCCATGCATGATTTTAATTATTGTATTAATATATATACACATACATGCATATATATATACATATTTAATAATTAGGGTTTATTTTAATTAAGTATGTATTATATATTTTTATTAAATTAATATGTATTATATATATGTGTATATGTATATAGATATTGGGTTGATATATTTAACATGTGGTGTAGATTATTTTGAATATAATATCAATATAGTATAATAATATAAGTTAAAGTTATATATATATATATATATATACACACGCATACATACAAATATGAAGTTTCATTTATTTACGAAAGTTGCCACTTGTCTTCTCCAATCAACTCGACGCCCTCACCCTCCATCTCTGCCACTGTCAAACTTTTCCCTTGCCATCGGTGTGTCGTCCAGCATGCCACCACCTTCCCAAGCTTCCTCCACTGCCTAAAGCTTCTTTCTTTGGCGAGTTTTGGCCGTGAAAACTCGAGGAAGCCGAAACTCGAGCTAGCTTCAATCATTGTGATTCTGGCCACCATATTGGACACCGCCAGTCTCATTCTCTTCCTTGAGCTTTGGTGAGTGCATTTCTAATCTTGGTTTCACTTGTTTTGGTCTAAATTTTTGTTGGTGATCAATTTTCCATTTCGGCCATTTTGGTTTCTTTATTTTTTTTAAACTTCAATATTGATGATTCAAGCTTACTTCCTTCACAAATATTGATCCTAGTATCTCAATCTACATCCTGTAATTTTTTTGGAATTTTTGGGAATTATTTTGATTTTTGTGAATTTTTTATTATTTTATTAATATTTTCTAATTTTCGTAAATTAATTAAATAAATTGTAAAATTGTGATTTATGGTGTTTATAGGGGTTAAAATAAATTTTAGAAATTTATTTGTAATTTTTGTGATTTTTCTATAATTATTATGAATTTATTTAGTTTAGGTGATTTTTAGAAAATTAGGTTAAATGAGCATTTTGTTAAAATTAATGGGTTAATTAAGTATAATTATTGATTTTATTGAATTATATGTTGAGAAATTAATTTTTGAGTAATTATATTATTTTTAGTGAATTTTTGAATAATTATTGTATATTATGTGAATTTATATATAATTAGGGGTATTTTGGTAATTTGGTAATAAATTGGTTAAAAATTAAATTAAATTGGTTTTAATAATTATTTGAGGTATAAAGATGATTTTTATAAATTATTTACTATTTTTAACTAATTAAAACTATTTTTTCAAAAATTATTTTCAAAATATATATAATATACTATTTTCGTAAATAAATGAGTTTTTATTGATTTTTAACATGTTTTTGGGCTAATTATGTAATTTGGATTTATAAAATGAATTTCGGTTAATATTTATGAATTTATCAAGAATTATGGATTTTTAATAATATTTTATTAAAATTAGGGTTTTTATGTAATTATCGGTAAAATAATTATTTTTAGTGTTTAAATATCTAAATTGCTATATATTGATATATAAAGAGTATTTTTCGTATTTTTGGAATTTTAATGTATTCTACGTATACCTCATGAATTGTGAACCTCGGTCGGTAGAACTGTAGTTTGGGAGTACGACCGAGGGGTTGTGTGACTATATATATTTGAAGTGTGTTTTCTTGCATGACCGGCTCTACTTTATGAGTAGAGAGATGTCCATTTTACAGGGGAGATTCTGTCTAATTTTCAGTAGAACTCTCGTAAAACGTGACATTTGGTCAAATCCCTATTCCTATTCTATGTCCAGTATTCTAGATCAAGTCTCTAGAATTTCGTTAGATTTATTCTAATTTCATATTGTCGTTTGTTTGTTTAGTTGCACCAAAATCGAGGCCTAGTGGACCAGGCCCGTCGGATCCGTCTCGTGGAGTGCATAACTGTGAGTTGTTATTTATATATATGTGTTTTTAGGATTGCATGTTTTAGAAATGTATGTTTAAATTTTATGAAGTATGCATAAATGGTTTAATAATTGCTTAGGTATATTTTTGGTATATTTTAAATTAAATGCATGTTTTAGTATTGAATTATACTTAAAATGTTATAAGTATATATATAGTTTATTTTTGGTTTATTTTATAATTAAATTGAATTTATTTGACATATATATACTCAAATATACTTGTTTATTTTTGGTATATTTCTAGTATATATATGGTTTCTATTGTTATTTTAATTAATGTCATGCATCATTTATTTTATGAATGAATGATTTTATTTTAAATGAAGGATATCAATAGAACGTGCTACCTAGTGGGCCAGCACTAGGACCAAGTATATTACCGGTATGACAATAGATTGTAGTTTAAATTACTAACCTATTGTGGATATTGATTGGATTGATTTGATTGATGTGTATGTGATTTGAGAGTGTGATTGTTGGAGCTCAGTTGACCAGTGTTTCAAGGCCAATCACAATGACAGTCAGACTGCTGGAGCTCGGTTGACTTGGTGTCTTGGGCCCAGTCTACTATCCAAATGGAACAAGTGAATTTATTTGGAATAAGTGAGCCCTGTATGGCTAGAGTGTTGTCTAACACTATTTGAGGTTGCGATCATTTAGGGTTCTATTTGATCCTCATAAACGGTTATTATTTTCCATATATAATATAAATGATTTTGCTGCATCTGTGTGTATTTGCCTGTATATATATTTATTATATATACTATAAATGTGTGCATTTGTCATTTAGTTATGCATGTATATATATTATAACAATTCCAATCAGTGAGGTCTGACTCCCCTTCGTTAACTATTTTTCAGGAGAGTCTTCGTCCTCGGACCTTAGTAGCAGACCCTTACGCTGGATTTCTTCTACTCCGGCTTTACTATGTAAACTGCTCACTTGATTTTATATTGTATTCTAGACACTGCAGTAGTTGTAATTAAGTTTGTGGATGTTTATTTTATATGTATGAGATTTGTATTTTAAAGGATTGAAACGAAAAATTGTATTGAAAGATTATCTATATATGAGATGAGTTGTTTTATCAAATGAGTTGGTGGATTATTATTATTACATATAAGATTTTAATTTTCGCTACAGATATTTTATTTATTTTTTATTATTGCATGCTTTTATTTTATTTTTAAAGGCTTGCTACGGGTTCCGAATTCGAAAGAATTCTCATTCCCTAGCACCGGTTATGGCCCCCTGTTTTGGGTCGAAACATACATGCATACATATATATATATATATAATATTATATATATATATATATATATATATATATATATTATATATATATATATATAAAATAAAACTTCATCACCCTCACCCTCACACCCCCACGTCCAATGCCCTCCTCACCCCCCTCCCACTATTTGCAACGTTGATTAGAGGCTGTCAAAGTGCCTCCCAACATGCCATCGTCTCTCCAACAGCTCCGCCGTCCTTTCCGACACTGTTCCAACTCGATTTTGGCCGTAAAACTCGAAATTAACCCCACCTCCGTTCAAGTCGATTCCGGCCACCAAATTCAACACCGTCGGTCTCTTTTCATTCCCTGAACTCCGATGAGTGTGTTTCCAAGCTTGGTTTTCACTTGGTTTGGCCTAGATTTTGGTGGTGAGCTAGTTTTCAATTTCGACCCTTTTTGTTTCTTGATTTTTTTAAACTTCGATTTTTGATATTCAAGCTTAATTCCTTCATAAAAGTTTATTCAACTAGCTCAATCTAACATCTCGGAATTTTTGTGGAATTTTTGAAATTTATTTTGATTTTTGTTAATTTATTATTATTTTTCTAATTTTCGTAAATTAATTAAATAAATTGTGAAATTGTGATTTTTAGTGTTTATGGTGGTGAAAATAATTATAGAATTTAATTTATAATTTTATGATTTTTGTGTAATTAATATAATTTTATTTATTTTATGTGATTTTAGAAATATAGGTTATATGTGTATTTTGTTAAAATTAATTAGTTAATTGAGTATAATTATTGATTTTATTGAATTATATGTTGAGAAAATAATTTTAGAGTAATTATATAATTTTTAGTGAATTTTTGAGTATTATAGTATATTATGTGAATTTATATATACTAGGGGTATTTTGGTAATTTGGTAGTCATTTTAGTTAAATATTAAGTTCAATTGGTTTTAATAATTATTTGAGGTATAAAAATGATTTTTATAAATTAATTACTATTTTTAACTAATTAAAACTATTTTTCAAAAATTATTTTCAAATTATATATAATATACTATTTTTATAAATAAATGGGTTTTTAGTAACTTTTATATGTTTTTGGGCCTAATTAAGTAATTTGGATTTATAAAATGAATTTTTATTAATATTTGTGAATTTATTTAGAATTATCGATTTTTAATAATATTATATTAATATTAGGATTTTTAAGAATTATCGTTGAAATAACTATTTTTAGTGTTTAAATATTTAATTTGCTACATTTTGGTATATAAAGGGTATTTTCGGTATTTATGAAATTTTAATGTGAATTGTGTAGTTTATTGTGAATTGTGGACCTCAGTCGGTGGAATTTGTAGTTTAGGTTTCCGATCGAGGATTGTGAGAATATTGTCTATTCGAAGTGTGTTTCTTATAGGACCGGGGTCTACTTTTTAAGTAGAGAGATGTCTGTTTTACAAAGGAGGTTCTGTCGAATTTTTATAGAATCTCGTAAAATGTGACATTCGGTCAAATTCTTATTCTCTGTTTATGTCTAGAATCCTAGATCGAGTCTCTAGAAGTTAAGTTAGATTTTACTGATTTTTATGTTATTTATTTATTTGTTAGTTGCACCGAGATCAAGGCCTAGTGGATCAGGCCCGTTGGACCCGTCTCGTGGAGCGCACAACTGTGAGTTATTATGATATAATGTATTGCTTAGGGTGCATGTTTAGAATTCTATATTTTAAATATAAACTTTGCATAATTGCCTATTTGAATATTTAAGTATATTTTAGGTATACTTTTAGTATATTTTTGGTATATTGTAAAATAAATGCATGTTTTCCTTTTCATTTAAATATAGCTTGTTTTTAAATATATTATTGGTTTAATTAATATGTTTTATGATTTATTTGAGTTGATTATACGTATATATACCTGAAATATACTTAGTTTATTTTAGGTATATTTCTGGTATATATATGGTATATTTGTTTATTTTAAATACCATTATGCATTCTTTATTTTCTTGAATGTATGTTTTATATTTAAATGAAGGATATTAATAGAATGTGCTTCCTAATGGGCAGCACTAGGACCGAGTACGTACCGGTATGACAGTAGTTTTTAGGTTAAATTACTAACCTATTGGTGGATTATGACTTGTTGATTGATTTGATTGATATGAGATGTGATTGAGAGTGTGATTGCTGGAACTCGGTTGACCAAGTGTCTTGGGGCCAATCATACTAACAGTCAGACTGCTGGAGCTCGGTTGACTTAATGTCTCGGGGCCAGTCTACTGTCCAATTAGACTAAGTGAATTATTTTGGATCTAAGTGGGCCTGTATGGCTTAGGTGAGTTCTATTGATATTTGAGGTTGCAAAAATATAAGGTTCTATTTGATCTTTCATAAACCGATGGTTTTTTATTATAAAATGATTTTCTTTGCATCTGTGTGTATTTGCCTATATATATATTTATTATATATACCTTTGAGTGATTGCATTTGTCACTTAGTTATGCATGTATATATATTATAATAATTCACTCAGTGAGGTATGAGTCCCTCTGTTAATATTTTTCAAGAGAGTCCTCTTCTTTAAACCTCAGCAGTAGATCTATATGCCAGATTTCTTTCGCTCCGGTTTTATTATGTAAATCACTTACTTGAGTTTTATTTATACTCTAGACACTGCAGTAGTTGTTGTATTTAAATCTGTAGAGAGTTATATTTATATTATGCATGTAAGAGAATTTTACTTCAGAATGTTACTCTGAAAGTTGTATTAAAAGATGTGATTTTATGATATTAAAGGATGTTGAGAATTTATTTTATTATTTGAGATTTAATTTCCGCTGAATAAATATTTTATTTATTTTATTTTATTTTAATGCATGCTTTTATTCTTAAGGCTTGCTACGGGTTCCAGATTCGAAAGAATTCTCGTTTCCTAGCGCCGGTTATGGCCCCCTGTTTTGGATCGTGACAATATGTGCATATAATATACTATATATATATATATATATATATTATATATATATATATATATATAATATATATAAACTTATAAAATACACTTAAATAATATAATTTATTAAGAATAATAATATTAAAATATTAATACACCAAATTAGGTATTATTAAATAATAATTCCTGAAATAATAAAATTAAATACATATATTTATGCAGAAAATTTTAATTAAACGTAAATGTAATAATAATAATTATTCACAAAATAGTAAAACAATCAAATAAAATTTAAAATTATTAACATTGCATATCCTATTTTAAAATAAAAATAATTAAAATAATTTAAAAACTCGGATTATTACACTCGACAGTGACTGGTGGCAAAGGGTGGGGTGGTCTGGTGGTGGCTGTGATGGTGGTGGCCGAGAGTGAGGGAAAAAGGGGAAGAAGAAGGAAAAAAAAAGTGTTGACCCCAAAAAAATTTTTGACTTTTCTATATTTTTTTATTAATTTGTAAAATTATCAAAATGTCATTCACTTAATTTAATAATAATAATAATAATAATAATCTCACATAAAATAAATTATTTTTACATAAATAATTTCTCAAAATAAAATACATAAATATTATTAGCAATTAACAATAATAATATACTAATAAAATTTAAAATTATTAATACTACATATTTCAAAATAATATTATTTAATTTAAAATACTTTATCATTACATTTAAAGATGTGGTGGATAGAGTTTCCGCTTGTCTTACGGGTTGGAGGGCAAAATTCCTCTCTTTTGCTGGGAGAGCCACTTTGGTTCAATCTGTCATTACTAGCATTCCATGTTACTCGATGCACACTGTGACCATTCCGATTTCAGTTTGTAAAGAAGTTGAGAGATTGGCCCGGTCATTTTTATGGGGCAATAATGAGCACGGTCGCAGAGCAAGTCTTATCAATTGGAGAACAGTGTCTATGCCAAAATCTATAAGAGGCTTGGGGATTAGGAACCTTCAACAAACAAACTTAGCGTTCCTTGCAAAGTTGGGGTGGAGGTTGCTTACCGAACCTAACAGTCTATGGGCGCAGGTGCTATGGAAGAAGTATGTGGGTTCAGTCCGCTCTGTGATTAATTTCAAAGATAAATCCTAGGCACGGCTGTTTGGAGGGGTCTAGTGAAGGCGTCTTCTATATTAAAGCAGGGAGTGCATGTTAAGGTGTGTAATGGCAGTAATACTCTGTTTTGGTTGGATTGCTGGTTGCAACATTATCCCCTTATTTCCAAGGCCTTGATGGACATAAGTTCGGTTGATCAATATAAGAAAATAGCTGAGTATTGGGTTCCAGATATGGGGTGGAATTGGGCAACTCTACAAATTTTATTGCCAAACGAGATTCTGAATATGCTGGGTACCGTGGTCATTAGGCCCAAATCTAGTAAAAAAGATCACTTGTGTTGGGGGTTGTCTACGAATGGTATGTTTTCGGTGAAAACAACTTATCTTGCTCAATGCATGGAGATGAGTGGAGCCAGCAGCCGAGTTTGGAGAATGATTTGGAAGCTTTCTGTTCCTCAGCGAATACGGTCTTTCTTATGGATGGTCAGTCATGAAAGAGTGATGTGTAATGTGGAAAGGGTAAGACGGGGTTTTACGAGTGATTCTTTATGCCCGATGTGCCATCAGGAGAATGAAACTATTCTTCATCTCTTTCGGGATTGTGTTATAGCAACTCAGACTTGGATTACCTTTACAAATAGTGCTGTGATGAATAATGGTATGGGTCTTGATGTTAAAGGATGGATTCTATGTAATTTAACTCAGGTACACTCCTTTGAATTTCAGTCTAAGTGGGGGGAATTCTTTGCTATTGTTCTGTGGTGGATTTGGAAATGGAGGTGTAATTTGGTGTTTCGAAAGGACAACTTTTCTATTAAGTTCCGAATTCAGTGGCTAAAAACCCAATTCTATTAGATTAACCAAGCTATGCAGGCTATGGACAATGCTCTCTTCCCTATTTCTTGTTATAAAAATATTCTTATAGGATGGACTCCTCCTAATGACGACTAGATTAAGCTAAACACAGATGGCAGTTGCAAGGAAAATTTGGGTTTAGCTGGTGGTGGAGGGGTGCTTCGGGATTTGAATGGGTGCTGGATTCGGGGATTCATGATCAATCTTGGAAATTGCTCTGCAGTGGGTGCTGAGGTTTGGACTGTGTTTCATGGGTTACAATTGGCTTGGAAAGCTGGTGTCCGTCGAATTATCGTAGAGCTGGATTCGTTGCTGGTAGTGAGTTGGCTTTCCAGACAGCATACGTGCAATTCTATTCATGCTAACTTAGTGTTAGAGTGTTTGCATTTATTAGATAGGGCTTGGCAAGTTAAAGTGAATCATGTTCACAGAGAGGGCAATCGAGTGGTAGATTTGCTTGCTACTAGCGCTTTGTGTTGTCCCAAAGGTTCAAGGTTCATATGAGTTAGTTGAAGCTCCTTCTGTAGTTGTTTCTATCCTGTATCAGGATAGCTCCGGAGTTTGCTGGCCAAGAAGGGTCCCTGCTTGATTGTTTTTTTTTTGTTTTTTTTTTAATTTGGCTTTGTGCCTCCTTTGTATCAAAAAATAATTTATTAGGCTTTACCTCGTTTTTTTTTTTTTTTTAAAAACAACAAATAGAAATGAATAACCTATTATTCCTATTTGTTAAAGAATAACCTTCATAGATGAGGAAGGAGAGCAAAAGAATATTTATTCCTATTTTATTTATGCATAGTATTATTTTCTATTTTATTTATAGCAATACATATTAATAGAAATTTTGACAAAATTGTAGATAAAATTAAGGAACTAAGAATATTTCACAAAAATTTTCAAAAATTTATTTAAATTTTTATTTAATATATTAAAGGATATACAAATAATTATATTTAGCATTAATTAATTTTGCCAAAAAGATTTTCTCTATTTATATTTCATGAAAGGTTTGTGTTAATTGGTATTTAATGCATCGATTTATTTTTTGTTAATAATAATTTTTATTATTAAGAGAAAAAACTGAAAATTTAGACCTACCATTTATAAAATAATAATAATAATAATAATAATAATAATTATTATTATTATTATTATTATTATTATTCTTTTTTTTTTTTTAGTAAAAATTGGAGTCCAGAAATCAAATATGCACTCAAAGATCTCAACTAGGTTGACACCCTCTTAGCATATACATCATTTTCCTATAGTCCAATAATAAAATTAATAGAAAAAGAATTATAAAGTCAAGAGAGAAAACTCTCCAAAATTAACAAAAACGGAAAGCATGTTGCCTATTGTAATCACTACAAACATAAGCATTACAAAACGAAGGTGAAGAATCCCACCAAGCAGTTGTGGAAGTTGAAACACCATGTCGAGCAAGAGCATCTGCAGCTGCATTGCCTTCCTAATATATATGGGTAACTTGAAAGTTCATAAGAGAGGTTAAATAAAGGCATTGCAGCCATTAATGTAGGAGGTGCCAGGGAACCTTAAGAGAATGATTGCAAAATAAGCAAACTACAAAAAAAGATTCACATTCCAGCCATAACGAATGCTAACCATTTGACCAAGTAGTCTAAACCGCATACATCGCAGCACATAATTCAACAATAAATGCGAAGCTCTAGCTAATAGCGAAGGCAAATGTGCCTTTAGGAAAACCAACAAATGTCCGAAACAATCCACCGGCTCCAGACCGACTACGCACACCCAAAGAAGAACCATCTGTATTAACCTTATTCCATCCAATGGAGGAGGCTGCTATGAAACTTGAATTACTTAAGGAGCTTTGTAAGGAATACCTTGAACCTATAAAAGCTTGATTATGCGAAATTTTGTAAGAGAATTATACATATGGCCAATACAAAAATAGTCCACTTCTTTAATGCAATTCTAGATGTGATGAAGAGCAATATGCAGATTAAGAGTTTAGCAATCAAAAATTGCCTCATTTCTTATTTTCCAGATAACCAAAATAGTATAAATAATAGATAAACACCAAAAGGTAGTTATTTGAGAGCTAAAATGATTGTCCATAGCATCTAAGAAGAGATCATTTAAGGAAGCAGAAACTAGAATTTTCTTGTCAAAAAATTCTGAAACATCATGCCATAGTGCCAAAACGAATGCACAGCTCGTGAAAAGATGATTGCTATCTTCGGAATGAGAAGCACACAACACACATCTAGAAGAAAAACTCAATCCCTTCTTCATAAGTTTATCTTTCGTTGGAAGATATCCCAAAAGTGCACGCTAACAAATCAAAGAATAAGAAAGGGGAAGAAATTCTTTCTATAGGAAGGAACGCTAGGAGATAATATTGTGAGAAAAGTGCAGCTTATCATACATGTTTTTTATTGTATGAGAACCATATGAAATAATCATCCAAACACCAATATCTTTTAGATGATCAATGGGGATGACTTTCATGATATTAGAAACAACAACTGGATCATTAATTTGACTAAGAAGCCAAGAATCATTAACCCGAAAATCTGAAACAGAAGTAAGCAAATGGCACTTAACATTGATGTAGTACATATATTGGGTCAATTTAATTGCTATATGCCCACTTGCCAATTGGTAGCTACAGTACAAAAAGACTTATATTACTTTCCAAAAAGTTAAATCCTGCTCTAAATTTCTATGGAAAAAAACAAAAATAAAATAAAAGAAAGTTGGATTTGGATACTTTTTTTCCTTTTTTTTTTTTTACAAAAAATGTTAGTATGTTAAAGAGGTGTGGGATTGATGATATTTGAACCTGTTGGTAAAATAGACCCTTTCCAATCCAACAAGTCCCTTTACCCCTTTAGATCACAACATGAAAAAAAATACTTGAGAAATAAAAGAGAGAAACACATAATATTTTAATGTGGAAAACTCCTAAATGGAGAAAAATCACGGGTGTTGTCAATAGGCAACCAAGATAAAAATATTCATTATATGGAAAATTATTATAACCACACTACAAAATATTTAACTCTCACCCACACCCAAAAGCTCAAGTATATCTAAGAAAATTTTCTATAAATTTTCTACTAGTATAGCTAATAGCTTTCAATAGTACATCAAATACAAGTGGTGATTGACATACATTAACCAAGCGGGGAGAAATCTATTTATAATTAAAGACTCCTCCCTTATTTTCTCAAATTTTTTATATGGAAATTTTATAAACTAACAAATCTCCACCTTAGAAAATTCCAAACAGTTCTCTCACAAATCTTCCCAATGATTAAAAATAAAAAACAACAGCTACCTTACCATCAGCTATGTCAGTCACAAATCTAAAAAACAAGAATTGTCATACTCCACCATAAGAGTATACACACTTGGAATTCACCAACTCTAAGAATTTTCATCTCGGCTAGTTTATGTCAAAAAACTACTAATAAGTTATGGTGCAACTTCCAATGTTGACTATCTAGGAAGTTCATTAGCCATCGATATCAATTCCACCACACACCTTGGATTAACTGTCAACCAATGCCCGTATGCAGACTGTGAACATGCTACCTTTATACATCCTTTTCCATGGCAACTCAGTTGGTAGCTATCATGTCATAAGGATATATATCTTTTTTTATATAGAAAGTTCATCGTCTCCTTCTTAAAAAATGACCGCATTAGTAGCATTACTTTTGGAGTCATTAGCCGAATTAGCTCCACCATTTTTGCAATCTTTCTTTACATGTCCAGGTTGCTCATATCCCCAGTAGATAATTTTCTTTTTAGAGCCTTTATTCTTCCTCCCATTTTCACAAACTGATAATGTTGTACTTTCAGAAGACTTATTTTCTTCAGTTTTCAGCCTTCTTTCTTCAGAAATCAACTTCTTTTGAAAAAATCACATTCTTTTTTCCCATATATTAAAATGGTTTTCATGTGTTCATAGGAAGGTGGAAGAGATTAATTAAGTCTCAACGTTTTATCTTTATCATCAATTTTTACTCCAATAGATTTCAGTTCAGAAACAATCCCATTGAGTATACTAAGGTGGTTAGAAATTTTTGTACCTTCTTCCATTTACAATTTGTGAAATTGTTCCTGCAAATATAACCTATTTAAAAGACTTTTAGCCTGGTACATTTCCTTAAACTTTTCCAAAGTTCCTTTGTTGTTGACCATCTAGTAACATTAGCAAAAATATTTTTGGAGATAGAGACGAGTCTGACTTATTGCTCTTATGTCTAGCTCCTCCCATTCTTCTTCACTCATCTTGGATTTTCTTGTATCTCCACTGCTGTCACCAGATTTAATTGGCTCCTTTCTTTCAAACAAAGAAACTGACTTTCCCTTCAAGGCCTTATACAATCTAGACTGGATTAGTATATCCTTGACTTGTACTTGCCATAACCTAAAATTAATTCTCCCATCAAATTTCTCAATATCAAATCTGAAACTCATTTTTGCACAACTGTAAATCCCGTGTTTTTAAATAATTTAATACTGCATCGGGATATGCAGTGTTAATAATTTCCGTATATAAATTATGATATTTTTACGAGTTGATATGTATTTAAAACCTATTTTAATTATTATGTATTATTTATAGTGTTTTACGTAAAATTTTTCCGAGACTTGCATTTTCGAGAAAATTTTCACGTAAATAATTATTATTAATTATTTTAAATATATTTACGGACTTGCATGAACTCATACGTATTTTTAAAATACTAAACACCGTGTATATTGTGTACCTATTTATTTAATTAGGGTTTAATATATTATCCTAATATTTTATTAATTAATTAATTATTTTATTGTTATTTAATTATTTTTAATTAATGATAAATTTTAAAATATTAAATATTAAGTGTGTGGTGTATATTTAATGTGTGTAATTTAATATTATTTTATTATATAGTATAAAGTATATATATATACATATAATATATTAAAAAACCAAAACTTTGGAAAATTACCATTTTGCCCCCGAGCCTCCTTCTTCCCCGATTTGCTTCCCTTCGCCGTCCGGACGCCTGCCGTGCCGTTACCTTGCCATGGGAGTGCCTTCCAATGTGCCACCACCTTCCCCAGCCTTCCTCGCCGCCTGTAGCAGCTAATTCCGGCGCCGGAGAAGCCGAAAGTCGAGCCACCGTCGATCACGACGATTCCGACCACCATTTTCGACACCGCTGGTCTCTTTCTTCTCCTTGAGCTCTGCTGAGTGTGATTCTAGCTTTGGTTTGAGCTTAAATGGTTTAGAATTGCTTAGGTTTTGAATTTTCAATTTCGGCCATATTAGGGTTTTTGATTTTTTTGAGCTTTGAATTGATTGATTCATGAAAACTCCCTTCACAAATGTTTATCCTAGTAGCTTAATATACATGTATGAATTTTTTTGGAATTTTTGGAGATTTTTTGGATTTTTGGGTATTTTAATATTATTTTCTAATTTTCGGAAATTAATTATTTAAATTATGAAATTTTGTTTTATGGTTAAATTAGGTGTTGAAATTAATTATAGGAATTTATTTGGAATTTTATGAATTTCTAAGTATTTATTTTGAATTATTGAAGTTTATGGAATTTTGGAAAATTAGGGTTAAATGTGTTTTTATTTGAAATTAATTGGTTAGTTAAGTTTAATTATTGATATTATTGATAAATATGTTGATAAAATTAATTTTGGATAATTGTATAATTTTTGGTGAATTTTTGAAGTAATTATAGTATATTTATATATAGGGGTATTTTGGTAATTTTACACAAAATTGGTTAAAAATATAATTTAATTGGTTTTAATAGTTATTTAAGGTATAAAAATGATTTCTACAAATTATGTGGTATTTTTAACTAATTAAAACTATTTTTCATGAATTATTTTCAATTATATATATAATATACGGTTTTTCAAATAAAATGAGTTTTTATTATTTTTACAGTGTTTTAAGGTTAATTATGTAATTTCTACCTATAAAATGAATTTCTATGTTATAAGGATATTTTTGGTATTTCCTGAATTGTTCTGTGTTGTGAACCCCGGTCGGTAGACTGTAGTTTGGAGTCCGATCGAAGGGTTGTGAATAAGATGTGGTGTTTTTTTTCGAAGTGTATTTCCTTGCAGGGTCGGCTCTACTCTTTTGAGTAGAGAGATGTCCGTTTTAGAGGGGAGGTTCTGCCGGATTTTTGATAGAATTCTCGTAAAACGTGATATCCGGTCGAACCCTGATATCGATTCTGTGTTTTATACTCTAGATCGAATTCTAGGATTTCTGTTAGGTTTATTCTGATGTTGGTTATTTATTGTTTGTTTAGTTGCGCCGAAACCGAGGGCTAGTGGACCAGGCCCGTCGGACCCGTCTCATGGAGCGCACTAGGGTGAGTTACCATACTATATATATATATGCTTAGGATGCACGATTTAGAAATATATGTTTTATTTTGATTAAAATGCATAAATAATGTGATTTGTATTTAAGTATATTTTTGGTTTATTTTTGGTATTTATTAAATTATATGCATGTTTTGTAAATAAAATATATTTAAAATGTTTTTAAATATATTTCTAGCTTAAGTTATAATTTGATTGAATTCATTTGACATATATATACTCGAAATATACCTGGTTTACTTTTGGTATATTTCCGGTATATATATGGTTTATATTGTTATTTCAATTAAATTCATGCATCATTTAATTGTGAATGAATGTTTTATATTTATTAATGAAGGATATCGATATAACGTGCTACCTAGTGGGCAGCACTATGACCGAGTACGTACCGGTACACCTATAGTATTTAGGCTATATTACTAACTTATTTATGGATATTGATTGAATGTGATTATTGATATGTGTGATGTGATTTGGGTGTGATTGCTGGAGCTCGGTTGACCAAGTGTCACGACCCAAAACAGGGGCCATGACCGGCGCTAGGGAACGGGAATTCTTTCGAATCCAGAACTCGTAGCAAGCCTAAAAATAAAATAAACATACATAATCATAACAATATATAATGCAGCGGAAATAAAAATCATAATATCATAATATTATTCACATCAACTGGATTTAAATCAAATCTCATCCCATAGATATATAATCTTTTAATACAAATCCAGTTTCAATATAATACATCTCTTTAAATAAATTACATGAAATCCAATACTTTAATTCACAACTACTGCAGTGTCTAGATAAAATAAATAAGACTCAAGTAGATAATTTACACAAAGATGCCGGGGCGGAAGAAATCCGGCGTATCGACCTACTATTGAGGTCTGAAGAAGTTGACTCTCCTGAAAAATAGTCAACGGAGGGGAGTCAGACCTCACTGAGTGAATTACTATAATATATATACATACACACTAAATGATAATGCATGCAGTCAACAGTATATATCTAATATGTATATATACAGGCAAATACACACAGATGCTGTAAAATCATTTTATATATTTTTTTTTGAAAATCATGGTTTATGAAGGATCACATAGAACCCTAGAATATCGCAACCTCGGAAAATAGTGTTAGACAACACTTTAGTCATACAGGCTCACTTAATCCAAATATATCCGCTTAATCCATTTAGACAGTAGACTGGCCCCGAGACACTAAGTCAACCGAGCTCCAGCAGTCTGACTGCCAGTGTGATTGGCCCCGAGACACTTGGTCAACCGAGCTCCAGCAATCACATCCCCAAACCATATCTCACATATCAAATAATCATAATCAATCAATATCCACAAATAAGTTAGTATTATAGCCTAAATACTATAGGCGTACCGATACGTACTCGGTCCTAGTGCTGCCCACTAGGTAGCACGTTCTATTAATATCCTTCATTAATAAATATAAAACATTCATTCACAAAAATAAATGATGCATGAAGTTCAATAAAATATCAACATAAATCATATATATACTAGAAATATACCAAAAATAAACCAGGTATATTTCGAGTATATATACGTCAAATGAATTCAATCAAATTATAAATTAAGTTGGAAATATATTTAAAAACATTTTAAATATATTTTATTAGTAAAACATGTATATAATTTATTATATACCAAAAATATACTTAATATAAACTTAAGAAATAATCAAATTATTTATGCATATTTAATCAACATAAAACATGCATTTCTAAATCATGCATCCTAAGCATATATATATAGTATAGTAACTCACCTAGTGCGCTCCACGAGACGGGTCCGACGGGCCTGGTCCACTAGCCCTCGGTCTCGGCGCAACTAAACAGACAATAAATAATCGACATCAGAATAACCCTAACAGAAATCCTAGAATTCAATCTAGAGTATTAAACACAGAATTAGAAATTAAGGTTCGACCGGATATCACGTTTTACGAGAATTCTATCGAAAATCCGACAGAACCTCCCCTGTAAAACGGACATCTCTCTACTCAAAAGAGTAGAGCCGACCCTGCAAAGAAACACACTTCGAAAAATAAGCACTACATCTCATTCACAACCCCTCGGTCGGACTCCAGACTACAATCTACCGATCGGGGTCCACAAACACAGAACAATTCAAAAATACCAAAAATATCCTTATAACATAGAAATTCATTTTATAGGTAGAAATTACATAATTAACCTTAAAACACAATAAAAACCGATAAAAACTCATTTTATTTGAAAAATCGTATATTATATATATAATTGAAAATAATTCACGAAAAATAGTTTTAATTAGTTAAAAATATCAAATAATTTATGGAAATCATTTTTATGCCTTAAATAACTATTAAAACCGATTAAATTACATTTTTAGACAATTTAGGGTAAAATTACCAAAATACCCCTATATATATAAATATACTTAAATTACTTCAAAAATTCACCAAAAATTATACAATTATCCAAAATTAATTTTCTCAACATATTTATCAATAATATCAATAATTAAACTCAATTAACCAATTAAATTCAAATAAAAACACATTTAACCTAATTTTCCAAATTTACATAAACTTCAATAATTCAAAATAAATACTTAGAAATTCATAAAAATTCCAAATAAATTCCTATAATTCATTTCAACACCTAATTTAACCATAAATCCCAATTTCATAATTTAAATAATTAATTTCCGAAAAAAATAAAATAATATTAAAATATTTACGTGAAAATTTCTCCGAAAATGAAAGTCCCGGGAAAATTTTACGTAAAACATTGTAAATAATACACAGTAATTAAAATAGGTTTTAAATACATATCAACTCGTAAAAATATCATATATATACATTCAAAATTTATTAACACTGCATATCCCGGTACAGTGTAAAAATATTTAAAAACACGGGATATTACACCAAGTGTCTCGGGGCCAATCACACTGGCAGTCAGACTGCTGGAGCTCGGTTGACTTAGTGTCTCGGGGCCAGTTTACTGTCCAAATGGATTAAGTGGATATCTTTGGAATAAGTGAGCCTGTGTGGCTAGAGTGTTGTCTAACACTATCTGAGGTTTTCGATATCATAGGATTCTATTTGATCCTTCATAAAAGATGATTTTCAGATAAAATATATAAATGATTTTTATTGCATCTGTGTGTAATTGCCTGTATATATATATTAGATATATACTGTGGACTGTATGCATTTTCATTTAGTATGCATGTATATATATTATAGTAATTCACTCAGTGAGGTCTAACTCCCCTCCGTTGACTATTTTTCAGGAGAATCAACATCTTCAGACCTCAGTAGCAAGTCGATACGCCGGATTTCTTCCGCCCCGGCTTCTTTGCCCCGGCTTCTTTGTGTAAACTACTTACTTGAGTCTTATTTTTATAATCTAGACACTGCAGTAGTTGTGAATTAAAATGTGGGATTTCATGTATTTTATTTAAAGAGATGTATTATATTTGAAATTGGATTTGTACTAAAAGATTTTATATATATGTGATGAGATGAGATTTGATTTAAATCCAGTTGATGGAAATGTTATTATTATATTTATGATTTTTATTTCCGCTGCATATAATATTATTATTGTTATTATTGCATGTTTTATTTTATTTTTAGGCTTGCTACGGGTTCCGGATTCGAAAGAATTCCCGTTCCCTAGCGCCGGTCATGGCCCCTGTTTCGGGTCGTGACAACAACAATGCACAATACCTCCGTATATTGAACAATACTTCCTACTACAATGACCTCACATGTGAATAATGAAGTGAACAATTATGTCTATAAAATGCACTAAGAAAGTTTTCAAAAAAGATTGGGGGGGGCACAATGGTACTACTTAAGTCCCAACCTCCTTAGGCGATTATAGCTTTTATGACAACTTTCTTGACTGCACTTACTTACACAATATCACACTCATAAACACAATATAAAGGACCTCCAGTTGGATTATAACAATTTCTAAAAAAAAAATTGTTAATGCAGAATGCTAATTTGCTCAAGGAAATTTTTTCTAATGTGGAAGATCAGCCTAAGCCGCAATCACAAAGCATACTAAAATAGACCAAGAACTCTAATACCAATTATTGGTAAAATAGACCCCTTACAATCCAATAAGTCCCTTTACCCCTTTAGATCACAACATGAAAAAAAATACTTGAAAAAAAAAATACACAATAATTTAACGTGAAAAACTTTTAAATGGAAAAAAACCATTGGTGTTATCAATAGACAACCAAAAGAAAAATATTCACTATGTGAAAAATTATTACAACCACATTATAAAATATTTAACTCTCACCCACACCCAAAAGCTTAAGTATACCCAATAAAATTTCTTATAAATTTTCTACTAATATAACTAATAATTTTCAATGATATACTAAATACAAGTGGTGATTAATGTGAATCTATTTATAATTAAAGACTTCACCCTATCTTCTCAAATTTTCGATATGTAAATTTTACAAACTAACAGAACCCACCATGGCACTACTTTGGATATTGTTTTCCTGTAAACGCTCAAAATTGTTAAGAAAAATAAATGTGAGTCTTTAAACATTGTATCAGTAGTAGCTATATAAACAGAGTAATGCTAATATATTATTATTATATTTCTAAAATATTTTAAAAATTATAAACATAATAAATAAATAAATTATCATTAAATAATGACATGATGGATTTACCTATTTGTTAAAATTTTAACTTTTTATCCATTTAATTAGCTTTTGGATACTCTTCCCTAGTAGAATCATTTTATAACTAACATATTCATGAGGACTCGATTTCTCAAATGAAATGACTTGGCCAATTCACATTGAATTTCCTTTTGAAATGGACGTTCGATGCTGGAAAGGTGACAGGATAGGATTTCCGGCAATAGGTAGGAGATTGAGACAAAATAAAGCAAAGACCCTCCTCCTCCATACTGTCAATTCCATGCACTTTCGGGAAAAGAGAGAGAGAGGTTGGTCCATAATGCATGAGCATGCCAGCAAGCCTGGCGAGAAAGGCACTTTCCAATTAAAACTAGCACTCATAGACTATTATATAACTTTTTCATATATTGTGAATAAATATCTTTTTATGAGTATAGAGGTGGCCTGGTAGCAACGTCACCGTCCTATTCAAGCATAAATCTGTGGATGATAGAATCTGTTCTCCTTTTTTTTTTTTTCTTTTTTTATTACTATTATTAATGGATAGAGGTGCAATGCATTTATAAATACATGTGTAAGATTTTTAAACAAAGAAAAAAAAATTTAGAAACAAAAAAAAGAGTTATTTAGGAAATTAAATGCTGATAAAAAAAATTAGGAAATTAAATTATTTTATTTATATTTTAAAATAATTAAATAAAATATATATTAATTTACAATATGTATTTTATTTAGTATAAAATAAATATTGATATTTTAAATTCATTTTTGTGAATATCTTAAAATAACTTTAAAATCTAATTTAATGAAAGAGAAATTTTTAATTTAAAATACAGTTCGTTGAAAATAAATATTGTAGAGATTATTAGTTCTTGATATATATGAGCTTAATTATATGTGTTTTACTTAAAACTAATTGTAAATATGCACAATACACAGATATTAAATTACAATTTATTTTATTTAATTATTTCAAATTTTCAATGAAATAAAAGAATTTAAATAAATTACTAAAATAATATTAATAAATATAATTTATTAATTATTAAGTAATTTTTAAAAATAAAATTATGTATTTTTAAAAAATATATGCACAGTGACATTAATAATACATTTGGATACAACCTAAGTTATGAAAATTCATAAAATATTGAAATTAAATAACTATAATAACTTTAAAATTACAAAATATATAAATAAAAATATTTTTAGTTAAGTTTTTATTATAATATTTGATTAAATTATATTTGTAATTTATTAAAATTATTTAATTATATATATTACATTTTAATGAAAAAAATATACAAGAGTTATATATATACATTTTTTTTCCATTAAAATCATTTAACTCTTATAATTATTTAATTTGCACTTTGTGCAGACTATATATATATATAGTTTGCACAAAGTGTGATATATAGTCTGCACAAAATGTGAATTAAATAATTATAAGAGTTAAATCATTTTAATGAAAAAAATGCAAAATATAAATTTTAAATTCGATAAAAATGTCAATTAATTTATTCACTAAAAAATCAGTTAATAATCTATAAAATCATTTATATAATATGATGTACATAATATAATAAAAACAATGAATAAATAATATAATTATATAGAAACACATCATGCAAAAACTGAAAATGGATTAAAAACTCTTTATATCTTTCAATAGTTCATTCAACAATTAAAAACATATCTCTATACTTCTATTATTGAGTTTTGATAGATCGTGAATATAAAACTTAGTCATGATAACATTTAAAGGACACACAAAAGTAATAATAATAATTACTGCACCTAAGAATTAACAACATTCAAAATAACTTAATTGGTTGGGGTTTTAAGTTTAAATTTGCAAATATAGATAGCGAGGAAAAGGAAAAGAAAAAAATCATTTATCACGTATAATCTAGTAAAAACTCAAGAATTGGTGATATATATATATATATATTAGCATAAATGACTATATAGTATTATAAATAAAATCAATCTTCTATTTAATTGGATATTTTTAGAGATACATTCTAAAATAATTTATGGGTAAAGGTGTATTTTTGCCCCTCATGTTTTGCCCTAGGAATATATATGTCCCCTTTCTTTTTTTTTTGTCCAAATATATTAGGCTAATGATCAAAACAAGTTTTTTGGCCTCTTATACTAACAATGCAAAAACGGTAGTAAGGTCCGTTTATTTTTATGGATGACATGGCATAAATTTGACTGTTTTCTCTCTTCTCTATCTCTACCCACTTCTTCTCCATATCTGTCCACTTCTTCAATGGGAAAAATTGCAAAAGCCCAAACTATTTCACAAATTTCTCTCTTTCTTTTCTTTTACCAACCCAAATTCAAAATTAAGAACAAAATGCCAACACAAACAGTACCAAGAATTCAAAAAAGCAAGAAACACCCTTCTTGCTTGCCTCTTTCTATCATCTTTCTTTGTTGAAATCTTTGATCGTGTTTGTTTCTTTGGCTTGAAACGTTGAGGAAGAGAGAAAAGATTGATTTTTTGATTCTGGATTCTTAAGATCGGTCTTTGAATGGCGCTCAACAAGGGCAAGTTACTAGGTTTATATCTAATTGGCAATGAGAAGATAATTTTAACACTTAATATTATTTGAAACCTTTCAAATCTGAATGTGAAAATCGTAATTATACACATTTAGTTCTCATAAGTTATGAGTGACCCATAGCATCGATATCACAACCAACCAATTAGAAATGAATGCATATATTGATTCACATAAACCCTCTGGTCATAATTACCGTGCACTAAAATTCCTCCATTGGAAGATCCCAATATAGCCTAGGGTCTTAGTTTAGTCCAAAACATATTATTTAACTATAATTTCAACAAAAATACATAATTAACTCATTAATCCAATATTTACATAATACAAAAATATTCTCAAAAATTATATAAATTCACTAAAAATTATTTTATAGATTCTAAAATTATTAACTCAAATTAATAACACTAATTTAACTCAATTTTCATTAAAAATAATTAATTAACATAATTATCAAAAATTCAATATTTTAATATTAAAATAATAAAAAAAATTACCCATAATTCAAATTAATTCAAAAAAATAAAAAAAAATTATTTTTGAGAAGCTAAAGTTGTCATGAACAACATTTCTAAAGCAAGAATTCATAAATCAAACAATATCAAACTTAAAAAAAATTAAAATCCTAAAACACATAAACTAGAATCTAGCTAAAACTTAAAATCTAGAGGGATTGAGCTCAAACGAAGCTCAAAATCAAACTCACTGAAGCTCAAGGATTCAGATGAGACCGGAGCAGCAAACTAAGACAATCGGAAGCACCACCAGCATCAATGGCAGCTCCACAATGCAGTTGCTGTTTCTAGCAGTTCTAGCGGCTTCCGACGTGACCCTGGAGTGGTGGAAGGGAAGGAGGAGTAAAGAGGAGTTGACGGTGGCTGGCGGTGGTGGTTGTGTGTAATATCCCGTGTTTTTAAATATTTTAATACTGCATCGGGATATGCAGTGTTAATAATTTTTAAATATAATATTGATATTTAATAAGCTTTTATTTAATTTAAATTGATTTTTAATTGTTTATTATTATTTTAAGTACTTTACGTAAAATTTTCCCGGGACTTGCATTTTCGGGGAAATTTTCACGTAAATAATTTATTATTAATTATTTTAAATATATTTACGGACTTGCATGAACTCATACATATTTTAAAATATTAAACACCATGTATACATGTAATTATTTATTTAATTAGGGTTTAATATATTACCCTAATATTTTATTAATTATTTATTAGTTTTATTGTTATTTAATTATTTTTATTTAGTATAAATTATTAAAATATTAAATTATATGTGTGGTGTATATTTAATGTGTGTAATTTAATATTATTTTATTATATAGTATAAAGTATATATATATACACATTATAAGTCAAAAATTGAAATTTTGGAAAATTACACTTTTGCCCCGAAGCATATTCTTCCCCGATTTCCGCTTCCCTCGCCGTCCGCCATCTGCAACTGTCGATTCCTTGCCGTTGGTGTGCCGTCCGGTGTGCCACCACCTTCCCCAGCCTCTTTCGCCGCCTGTAGCAGCCGTTTTCGGCGTCTGGAAGCCATTTTTGGCCGGAGAAGCCAAAAGTTGAACCACCGTCGATCACAATGATTCTAGCCACCATTTTTGACACCGCCGGTCTCTTTCTTCTCCTTGAGCTCCAGTGAGTGTGATTCTAGCTTTGGTTTGAGCTGAAATGGTCTTGATTTGCTTAGGTTTCGAATTTTCAATTTCGGCCATATTAGGATTTTTTATTTTTTGAACTTTGACTTGTTTGATTCATGAAAATTCCCTTAACAAATTTTGATCCTAGTAGCTTAATCTACATGTGTGAATTTTTTTGGAATTTTTGGAGATTAATTTGATTTTTGGGTATTTTTGAATATTTTAATATTATTTTCTAATTTTCGAAAATTAATTAAATAAATTATGAAATTGTGTTTTATGATAATTATAGGTGTTGAAATGAATTATAGGAATTTATTTGGAATTTTATGAATTTCTATGTATTTATTTTGAATTATTTAAGTTTATGTAATTTTGGGAAATTAGGGTTAATTGTGTCTTTAATTGAAATTAATTGGATAATTGAGTTTAATTATTGATATTATTGATAAATATGTTGATAAAATTATTTTTGGATAATTATACTATTTTTGGTGAATTTTTGAAGTAATTATAGTATATTTATATATATATAGGGGTATTTTGGTAATTTTACACAAAATTGGCTAAAAATGTAATTTAATAGGTTTTAATAGTTATTTAAGGTATAAAAAATGATTTCTACAAATTATTTGGTATTTTTAACTAATTAAAACTATTTTTCGTGAATTATTTTCAATTATATATATAATATACGTTTTTACTAATAAAATGAGTTTTTATCAGTTTTTACTGTGTTTAAAGGTTAATTATGTAATTTTTACTTATAAAATGAATTTCTATGTTATAAGGGTATTTTTGCTATTTCTGAAATTGTTTTGTGTTTATGGACCTCGGTCGGTATACTGTAGTTTGGAGTCCGACCGAGGGGTTGTGGATGAGTGGTTGAGCCTGTTTTTCAAAGTGTGTATCTTTGCAGGGTCGGCTCTACTCTTTGAGTAGAGAGATGTCCGTTTTACAAGGGAGGTTCTGTCGAATTTTTGGTAGAATTCTCATAAAACATGATGTCCAGTCGATCCCTAATCTGTTTCTGTGTTTAATATTCTAGATCTAGTTTTAGGATTTTCTGTTAGGTTTATTATGATTTCTGTCGTTATTGTTTGTTTAGTTGCACCGAGACCGAGGCCTAGTGGACCAGGCCCGTCGGATCCATCTCGTGGAGCGCACTAAGTGTGAGTTGCTATTTTATATATATATGCTTAGGGTGCATGATTTTAGAAATATATGTTTTATTTTGATTAAAATGCATAAATAATGTGATTTATATTTAAGTATATCCTTAGTTTATTTTTGGTTTATTTTTGGTTTATATTAAATTATATGCATGTTTTATTAATAAATTATATTTAAAATATTTTTAAATATATTTCTAGCTTAATTTGTACTTTGATTGGATTTATTTGACGTATATATACTCGAAATATATCTGGTTTACTTTTGGTATATTTCTAGTATATATATGGTTTATGTTACTATTTATTTCAAATTCATGCATCATTTATTTGTGAATGAATGTTTTATATTTATTAATGAAGGATATCAATAGAACGTGCTACCTAGTGGGCAGCACTAGGACCGAGTATGTACCGGTGCGCTTATAGCATTTAGGCTATATTACTAACCATTTGTGGATATTGTTTGAATATGATTATTTGATGTGTGATGTGATTTGGGTGTGATTGTTGGAGCTCGATTGACCAAGTGTCTCGGGGCCAATCATACTGGCAGTCAGACTGCTAGAGCTCGGTTGACTTAGTGTATCGGGGCCAGTCTACTGTCTAAATGGATTAAGTGGATATATTTGGAATAAGTAAGCCTGTATGGCTAGAGTGTTGTCTAACACTGTTTTGAGGTTGCGATATCATAGGGTTCTATTTGATCCTTCATAAACGATGATTTTCAGTAAAATATATAAAATGATTTTATTGCATCTGTGTGTATCTGCTTGTATACATACATATTATATATATATTGTTGACTATGTGCGTTGGCATATAGTATGCATGTATATATATTATAGTAATTCACTCAGTGAGGTCTGACTCCCCTCCATTGACTATTTTTCAGGAGAGTCATCTTCTTCAGACCTCAGTAGCAGGCCTGTACGCCGGATTTCTTCCGCCCCGGCTTCTTTGTGTAAACTGCTTATCTGAGTCTTGGGTTTATTTTATCTAGACACTGCAGTAGTCATTAAATATTTAAAGAGATGTTGTATTATACATTTGAACTGGATTTGTATTAAAAGAGTTTATATATATATATGAGATGAGTATTTAATTTAAATCCAGTTGGTGGAAATGTTATTGTGATATTTATGATTTTTATTTTCGCTGCATTTAATATTGTTATTATTACTATTGCATGTTTATTTTATTTTTAGGCTTGCTACAGGTTCTGGATTCGAAAGAATTCCCGTTCCCTAGCGCTGGTCATGGCCCCTGTTTTGGGTCGTGACATTATGGTCGCTCCGGCAAGGCTGGGTTATGCAGGGGAGGTTTCGGGAAGCAGAGGAAAGAGGAAGAAAAAAGAGAAAAAGAAGAAGGGGGGCTGACTTCCTTCGACAAGAAATTTTTTTTTTAATGTTTATTATTATTATTATTATTATTATTATTATTATTATACACTCACCAAATTTAACACTTGTATATTGTCACGACCCAAAACAGGGGCCATGACCGGTGCTAGGGAACGGGAATTCTTTCGAATCCGGAACCCGTAGCAAGCCTAAAAATAAAATAAACATGCAATAATAATAACAACAGCTCTTAATGCAGCGGAAATAAAATCATAATTATCAAAATAAAAATTCATATCTCATATATAGATAAATCCTTTGATACAAGTTTCAGTTCAATTTCTCAAAATACATAACTCACACAAATATAATACATAAAACCCATAATTTATTTACAACTACTGCAGTGTCTAAATTATAAAAATAAAACTTAAGACTCAGATAAGCAGTTTACATAAAGAAGCCGAGGCGGAAGAAATCCGGCGTACAGGCCTGCTACTGAGGTTTGAAGACGATGACTCTCCTGAAAAATAGTCAACGAAGGGGAGTCAGACCTCACTGAGTGAATTACTATAATATATATACATGCATACTAAATGACAATGCATATAATCAATAGTATATATTTAATATGTATATATACAGGCAAATACACACAGATGCAATAAAATCATTTTATATATTTTTGCTGAAATTCACAGTTTATGAAGGATCAAATAGAACCCTAGAATATCGCGACCTCAAAACAGTGTTAGACAACACTCTAGCCATACAGGCTCACTTATTCCAAAATATATTCACTTGATCCATTTGGACAGTAGACTGGCCCTGATACACTAAGTCAACCGAGCTCCAGCAGTCTGACTGTCAGTGTGATTGGCCCCGAGACACTTGGTCAACCGAGCTCCAGCAATCACACTCCCACACCATATCACACATCAAATAATCATATCCAATCAATATCCACAAATGGTTAGTAATATAGCCTAAATGTTATAAGCGTACCGGTACGTATTCGGTCCTAGTGCTGCCCACTAGGTAGCACGTTTTATTGATATCCTTCATTTTTAAATATAAAACATACATTCATAAAAATAAATGATGCATGAATTTAAATATAATAGCAACAATAACCATATATATACTAGAAATATACCAAAAGTAAACCAGGTATATTTCGAGTATATATACATCAAATAACTCCAATATAATTACAAAATAAGCTAGAAATATATTCAGAAACATTTTAAGCATAATTCATTAATAAGACATGCATATAGTTTAAAATATACAGAAAATAAACCAAAGATAAACTAAAAATAAACTTAAGTAATAATTAAACCATTTATGCATATTTATCAAAATAAAACATATATTTCTAAAATCATGCACCCTATAGCACATATATATAAAATAGTAACTCACACTTAGTGCGCTCCTCGAGATGGGTCCGATGGGCTTGGTCTACTAGGCCTCGGTCTCGGCGCAACTAAACAAATAATAAATAACGGATATCAGAATAAACCTAATAGAAAATCCTAGAAACTCAATCTAGAATATTAGACACAGAATCAAAATTAGGGTTTGACCAGATATCACGTTTTCTACCAAAAATTCGACAGAACCTCCCCTGTAAAACGGACATCTCTCTACTCAAAGAGTAGAGCCGGCCTTGCAAAGAAACACACTTCAAAAAATGAACACAGAAACACATCCACAACCCCTCGATCGGACTCCAAATAACAGTCTACCGACCGGGGTTCACAATTCACAGAACAATTATGAAAATACCAAAAATATCCTTATATCATAGAAATAAATTTTATAAGTAGAAATTACGTAATTAACCTTAAAGCACAGTAAAAACCGATAAAACTCATTTTATTTAGAAATATCGTATATGATATATATAATTGAAAATAATTTACGAAAAATAGTTTTAATTAGTTAAAAATACTAAATAATTTGTAGAAATCATTTTTATACCTTAAATAACTATTAAAATCAATTTAATTACATTTTTAGTCAATTTAGGGTAAAATTACCAAAATACCCCTATATATATATACTAAAATTACTCCATAAATTCACTAAAAATAATATAATTGCACAAAATAATTTTCTCAACATATTTATCAATAATATCAATAATTAAACTCAATTAACTAACTAATTTCAATTAAAAACACAATTAACCCTATTTCTCAAAATTACATAAACTAATTAAATTCAAAATAAATACATAGAAATTCATAAAAATTCCAAATAAATTTCTATAATTTATTTCAACACCTATAATTATCATAAAACACAATTTCATAATTTATTTAATTAATTTTCGAAAATTAGAAAATAATAATAAAATATTCAAAAATACCCAAAAATCAAAATAATTCCCAAAAATTCTACAAAATTTACACAAGTATATTAAGTTACTAGGATCAACATTTGTTAGGTACTTTTCATGAATCAATCATTTGAAGCTCAAAAAATTCAAAAATCATTTATGGCCGAAATTGAAAAATTAAGAAAAACCATACCAAATCAAGTTTTGAGCTTAAAAAAAGCTTGGAATCATCTTCTATGGCTTCAGGGGAGTCCAACAACACTAGAATGAAGGAATTTGGTGGCCGGAATAGTGAGTTGTGAAGAAAATGGGACTTTCGGCCAAAAATGGAAGAAAACAAGTTGGTCGGCGCCGGGGAAGACGACCGGAGTGGCGAGGCAGCGGAGGAGGACGATGACACGCAGGGGAGGCACTCTGATGGCCGGTGATCGGACGACGAGGGTGAGGGGATGGGTTGTCGGGGAAAGGAGAAGGAAATAGAAGAGAAAGGAAAAGAAAAGAAGAGAAATGAAAAGAAAAGAAAAAAAAATAAAACATTTATATATATATATATATATATATATTATATATATATATATTATAATATTAATATATATTATAGTATAGTATATTAATATAATACTTGGAAAAATTACCCACCACACACATATAATTTAATATTTTAATAATTTAATACTAAATAAAATAATTAAATAACAATAAAACTAATTAATAAATATTAAAATATTAGGATAATTAATTAAACCCTAATTAAATAAACAAGTACACATATATCCGTTGTTTAGTATTTTAAAAATATATATGAGTTCATGCAAGTCCGTAAATCTATTTAAAATAATTAATAGTAAATTATTTACGTGAAAATTTCCCCGAAAATGCAAGTCTCGGGAAAATTTTACGTAAAGCACTTAAAACAACATACAATAATTAAAATAAGTTTTAAATACATATTAACTCGTAAAAATATCATAATTATACACAAAATTATTAACACTGCATATCCCGATGCAGTATTAAAATATTAAAAGCTCGGGATATTACATATATACATACATATATATATACAACACAACCCATGCACATTAGATGATGATGATGATAATAATATTCACAAATAATAACAATAATATATAAATAAATTTAAAATTTATTAATACCGCATATCTCATAATAATTTTATATTATTTAAAATATAGGATCATTACTTTTAGTAAATGCATCAGCCATATTATCGACCGAAGCTACCTTTAACACGAGCACATCGCCTTTCCCAACATGTTCTTTAATAATATGAAAACATCTTTCTATGTGTTGTATCTCTAGTAAAACCTTGGTTCCTTTGCCAAAGCAATGGCTACATTATTATTGCAATAGAGATTAACTAGGGACTCAATGGAAGGAATAACTCCTAGTTCGGTAATGAGCTTTTTAATTTAAATAGCTTCTTTAGCAGCATCTGATGTAGCTATATACTCAGCCTTTGTAGTGGAATCAATAGTGACACTTTGCTTGGAACTCTTCTACTCATTACTCCCTCCATTACAAATGAAAATAAACCTAGAGATAGACTTTCTATCATCCACATCTTGATTAAAAATCAAAATCTGTGAAACCATCTATCTATAGATCACCGACTCCATAAGTTAAGACTAAATCTTTAGTCCTTCTCAAGTACTTAAAGATTGCTTTGATAGTTATCCAATGTTCCAAACCTAGATTGGATTGAAACCTGGTAGTCACACTAACAATATAGGCAATATCAGACCTAGTACATAACATAATATACATCAAACTTCTTATAGCTAAAGCATAAGGAACTTTAGCCATTTTCTCCATCTCCTTGTGTGTTTTAGGCGAAATATCCTTGGATAAATGGATACTATGCCTAAATAGTAGCAATCCTCTCTTGAAATCAAGCATGTTGAACCTCTTCCACACCTTTTCCAAGTAATATTTTGGGATAAACCTATTATTCTCTTCAATCCATCTTTATAAACTCGAATTCCAAGAATATACATTGCCTCCCCTAAGTCCTTTATCGAGAAGATTTTAGATGGCCATACTTTCACAGAGGTCATCATTCTGATATCATTTCTAATTAGTAAAATGTCATCCATATACAAAACTAGGAAAGTAAGTTGGCTCTCACTAACCTTCTTATAAACACATGCCTCATCGTCATTAGTGTCAATATCATTTAAAAATTAAATGAGAATTTCAAAACATTGAATAATAAAAAGTTTTACACATATTTCATGAAAAGTTTGTGTTAATTGGTGTTTCATGTATCAGTATAAAATTAATAAATTAATTTTTACTAGTAAGAAAACAGAAATGAAAATTAAATATACAATTTATAAAATACACTTACACTTTAATATTTTCATTTATAAAATTAAGGTCAAATAAATTCCACAGAATTTTATAAAATTTATTTGTAAATTCAAATAAGTGTATTTGGTATTAACAAAAATTAGTCGTATATCCACGCGTTGCGCGGGTTACTTATTAATAAATTATTTATTTATATATTAATATATTTTATTAGTGAAAAATTTAAATTATAGGACATATATAAATAATAAAATTTACATAGAGTGTTTATATAGATTGAAAAATAGTGTAATAAAATTTTTTAGCATAAATAAATAGTATAATAAATTTCTATTAATAACGTAATAAATAGTGTAGAGGTTTACTCTGAGGTCTAATGATGTTACATATAAAGTTTTAGGAGTAAATTCTAAAATATAAGATTAGTTATAAATTTAATTTTTGTTACCATAATTTTTTAGTTATAATAAGATTAGTTTTTAAAATTATTATATTAGTATTAGAGTATATATTATAGTGTTTTAGTTGAAAAATAATACTAAATAATTATTATATTATTAGACTTTAAATTTTTTTTAAAAATAAAATTTTTAATGGTTTGAAAAAAAAATATTAAGTGATTTGAGGTAGAAAAATATGTAGTATATAAATATTTTTAGAATTTGAGTAGCATTGAGATATGTCTAATAGTGTTTTAATTACAAAATAATACAAAATAAATATGATAAATATTTTATTTTTAATAAAAATTAAAATTTTTAATAATTTGACACATTAATTTTTAGAGTAAATATTTAAATATAAAAATAGACACTTGTTAAATTTTTGGCTTAATTACTTTAGAGCTGAGAATTTATTTTATATATATATATATATATATATATATATATATATATATATATATATATATATATATATATATATATATATATATATATATATATATATATATATATATATATATATTGTAATATTCATTTTCAATTCAAACTTTTTTTTTATGAAAATACTTATTACTAAACCAATTTTTTTGAATTTTTAAATGCATTTATTTTATAAAATATTTATTTAAAGAAAACGCACTTTACTAATAAACATTTATTTGTAAATAAATTTTTATTAGATATAACTTTATTTAAAATTTTAGTGAAATTACACTAAATGAAAAATAAATATTAATTTCAATTTTATATTTTATGATGCCGTTAAAGAACCACGTCCTCGTACACTTTAACATTGATGTGGAATATGTAGGATCGAGTTAATTGCTATATGTCAACTTGCCAATTGGGAGCCACATGCAATTCAGAAAGACTTGTATATTATTTTCCAAAAAGATAAGTTTCACTCTTAAATTTTTATGAAAAAAAAAAAAAAGATAAAGTTTTGAGAAAATAATTCGAAGTAATTAGTGTGAAATTGTGATTAGATAAAGTTAGGGATGAGTATCAGTCGGTTTTAGTTTAGTTTTTAATTTTTTAAAAAAATTAAAACCGAATTGAAACTGAAATGGTTAATCGGTTGTCCGTTGGTTATTTCAAATAACTAATTAATATAAATAAATTTTAAAAAATAAAAAAAGCAAAGACTTCTAATTGGCAGAATGGTTTTAGGCGTGCCGAGAATCCTAGATGAGGCATTTTTGCCTTTTTTGTTATCTTCCTAATAAGAAAAGAATCGTATAGGTTGAACTTTATGGAAGGTATAGAAATAACTCATCACTTGGCCATTTGTGTTTTATTGTCATGTTTTAATTATATATATATATATTATAAACACCTGTGAAAGATTTTTATATGAAAAATAAGATATAGAAAAAAAATAATTTTAATATTTTTTTAAAATTAACAAAATACACAGAAAAAGGTAAAAGAACATAATTTTTTTCGAAGAATCAATTCATTCTCTAATTTTTATTAACGGAAAACACAAAAAGTGAGTTGTTTAAAAAAAATGTATGTTTAAATTATTTTATTTTATTTATATTAAATAATTATCAATATAAAAATATTTGTTATTTTAAAAATTGATTTTTAATTTATATGTAATTTTTAAAAATAAAAAATTACATATTTTACATATTTTATTTTATTTCTTATCTTCAAAATATTTATTATTTTTAAAGAATATTTTTAAATTTGTTTTTATTTGGAATATTAATCATATTGTTGTCAGTTTTACTTTTATTCCTTGCCCAAAAAATACGTATTCGATTTGAGTCCAATATATATATATATATATATATATATATATATGAAAAGGGGAAGCACAAACAAAATTACAACTTGGGACAAGTATAATCAAGAAGTACCAAAATATATATAGTGGACTCAAATTGATTGCGTATTTTTTGGGCAAGGAATAAAAGTAAAACTGACCAAAATAAAACCTCAATTAAATTATGAAATTTTTTATTATTATTCTTAACTGCATTGACAGATTTCTTTTGATTTATAACTCAGTAATATTTACACTCCATTCAATGGTTTTATTTAGCCATAAATTGATTTTTTAATCTTTAAATGAGTTTGATTATAAAAATACCTACAAAAATTTCACAATTAGAAAATATACAAATTTCATTGAGGGAAATCATAAAAATTCTATTAAGGGCCACAAAAATCTCATTAAGGATAAGTGTTTAAGGATAAGTGTTAACACGTCCATGGGTTTGAGAGAGTGTTGGCCCATGTATACATATAGACTTATAAATGGAGTTGAGTCCATTTAACACAAAACCAATTGGCTTGTGTTAAGACTCAATCTACACCACTTATTAACCACTTCATTCATTTGTACTTTTTCAATGTGGGATTCTTCAACACTCCCCCTTAAATGTAATTGGGCTTGAAACAATTACACTTACCAAATTTAAACGGGTTGCACCCAATCACGGGCACTTCCCAAATTCAAATACAATCAGGTCTTACATACGAACCTGGGATCACTGCTCTAATACATTGAAATTGAATTTTTTTTTATTGAATTCTTGAAATCGTATTTTTTTTCTTTCCCTTTGAATTCTTTGAATCTTCAAAATCATGACCACCGAAAACACTTCCATCATATGCCATGGAACACCCAATTTTATTCAAACCCTTCAAGATAATTCTCCTTTTCCCACAGGAATTATTCTTGATGATTCAAACTATACTCTATGGTCACAGATCATGGAGATGCAAATTGGAGCTAAAAATAAATATGGCTTTCTTAATGGCACTACGCCAAAGCCACCAGTAGGAGATAAAGCGTTGGAAACTTGGCTCCTTGATAATAACCGAGTAAAAAGTTGGTTGATTGACTCCATGAGTCCGACATTGATGCAGAGATTTATCTGTCTTCTAACAGCAAAGGAGATATGGGATGTTGTCTCAAAAACTTTCTATGATGGATCTGACGAAAGTCAGTTATTTAAATTGAATCGAAAATCATTCACTACACGTCAGAATGGTAAGCCATTACCTGCATACTATAATGAACTGATTGGAATATTTCAGGAAATCGATGCCCGGACGTGTGCACAAGGGGAGGATGTTAATGGAGTATTATCACTCTATAAGCATATTACCCGGCTTCGAACACATATTTTCCTAACGGGGCTTGATTCAGAATTTAATAATGCTCGGAGTGAAATACTCCGAAAGAATCCACCTCTTGATCTCAAGTCCAGTTATGCATATGTTTGACGGGATCACAACCAGCGACATACGATGGAAGAACCGAAAATACTGCCGGACCATTCTGTACTTGTAGTAGCTCAGACTCGTCCCCAATTCAAAGAAAACATTTCGAGTAAGTCCATCACATACACATGTACTCATTGTGGCGAAGTTGGACACTGCAAGGAACGGTGCTATGAAATTGTGAGATATCCAGAATAGTAGGATTTCAATAGAAAGCCTCGTAAGAAGCTCAGCAAGGTTGCAATTGCTACTTCTACTAAACTAAGTGGTGATCTTGGTACAACTTCAGGTATGACAAATCTTACTCGAAATAATACATGGATTATTGATACAGGTGCTACTGATCATATGACAAATTCCACTCATCATATTACATCTATCTGTCCATCAACCCAATAAAATATTCTAACTACTAATGGAGGCATAACACCTGTCACTCATGAGGGATCAGTATCTAACTCCGACTCTCTTAATTTAGATATTGTTCTTATTGTTCCATCTCTTTCTTGTAATCTACTATATGTTGGCCAAATCACTAAAACCTTGAATTGCACTGTCAAATTTTGGCCTAATTATTATGTATTTCAGGACATTGCAACGTGCCGGATTCTTGGCTCTGGTGTTAAACGTGGAAAATTGTACTATCTTGAGTTGCATGATGATTCAAGTCAGAAATCCAGTCAAGTTAATAGGGTTGATAGAAGTTGTTTAAGAAAAGACCAAGTAATCTTATGACATCGTCGTCTTGGTCATCTCTCTTTTCATTATCTTAGACAAATAAAACCAAATTTATTTTTACATACCACAAACTCAAAATTCGAGTGTGATGTTTGTGAATTGGCAAAAGGCCATCGAATTTCTTATGTACCGAGTTATAATAAAAATTCAATTCCATTTATGACCATTGATTATGATGTTTGGGGACCTACTCGGATTCCTACTCTATCTGATGCTCAATATTTTATAATGTTTATTGATGAATGTACCAGGATGACCTGGGTATCTCTACTTTTCAATAAAGGATATGTGTGTTCCAAGTTTCAAGATCTGTACAACATAGTGGCTACACAATACCAGAGTAAAATCTGAGTCTTGCAGTCTGACAATGGTGGGGAGTATGTTAACTCAATTCTCAATGATCTCTGCCTTCAGAAGGGCATTAGCCACCAAACATCTTATGCCAGCACTCCTCAACAGAATGGTATAGCCGAACGGAAGAACCAACAGTTATTGGAAGTTGTCCGAGCATCACTATTTGACATGAATGTTCCTCGAGAATACTAAGGAGAAGCTGTTCAATCCGCTACGTACCTCATAAACCGAACACCATCACGAGTACTCAGTTTCAAGACTCCTCTTCAGAAACTTCAGGAACTTGTCATATCTCCACCCTTCAATAATCTCGAACCTCGAGTTTTTGGATGCTCGGTATATGTTCATCAGACACTCAGAAAATTAGACCCTCGAGCTATCCAGTGTATCTTTGTTGGCTATACGGATTTACAAAAGGGATATTGATGTTATAATCCAAATACAAAGAAGATGTATGTCACTCGGGATGTTCGATTTCATAAAAATAGTCCTTTCTTCTCCCATTGTGAGTGCTCTCTTCAGGGGAAGAAAAATCTGAACCTCTTTGAGCTTGAAGATAACATTCTGAGTATTCCGAATCCGAGTCTTCAAAATGTTCCGAGTATTCCGAGCATCTCACCCGGATAGACATCTGATGTTTTGAGTATGAGCATCTCACCCAGACAAACATCTGGTGTTCCGAGTATGAGCATCTCACCCGGACAGACATCTGGTATTCTGAGTATGAGCATCTCACCCGGATAAATCATCGAAGAAAATTCGAGTAATCAAGATAGTACATTTTCCCAAACCACACCAAAAGCTTAAGAAACTCCGGATGCGGTGCATAATAAAGTAAACGTGTCTCCTTTAATTCTAAATACTGAGCCTCGTTATCCTTCTAGAATCAATAGAGGGGTTCCAAAAAAAAATGATCCAGACCTTCATACCAAAGCTAAATACCCTATCAACAACTTTATATCAACCAACCATTTATCTAACTCACATGCACTTACTGTAAATCAATTATCTATTGTATCTATTCTGAGTAATGTGCAGGAAGCCTTAGATGATCCGGATTGGAAGAAAGCTATGAATGATGAAATTGAGGCATTACAGAAGAACCGGATGTGGGATCTTGTTCCTCTTCCGAAAGGAAAGAAAACGATGGGGTGCAGGTGGATATTCACTGTCAAACTCAATCCAGATAGAAGCATAAATCGATATAAAGTTCAGTTGGTAGAAAAGGGGTATACTCAGAAGTATGAAATCGACTATAAAGATACATTTACCCCAATAGCAAAATGAACACCATCCGAATCCTTATTTCCTTAGCTGCCAACCTGGACTGGCCGCTTCGACAATTTGATGTAAAGAATGTATTTTTAAATGGAACCATAGATGAAAAAGTATATATGGATCCACCACCCAGAACTAAATGTACTGACCAAGTATGCAAATTAAAGAGAGCATTGTATGGACTCAAGCAATCACCTCGAGCATGGTTTGGACGACTCTCAACCTTCATGAGGAAGCTTGGATATAAGCAAAGTGATGCTGATCATATACTATTCATCAAAAAGAAGTTAGGTAAAGTCACTACGCTGATTGTATATGTTGATGATATGGTGGTCATTGGAAATGATCTGAGTGAGATAACAAACTTGCAAAGATAGTTAGCATCCGAGTTTGAACTTAAGGATTTGGGTAACTTGAAGTATTTTTTAGGAATTGAAGTTGCAAGATCAGCTCAAGGAATTTCTCTTTGCCAATGAAAGTACATAATGGATCTACTGATAGAGACAGGGATGCTTAATTGTAAGCCAGTCGAGACTCCCATTGAAGTCAATCATGGACTTTCAATCCTAGAAGATCAAGTTCTAACTGATAGAGATCAGTATCAAAGGTTGGTGGGAAGGTTGATTTACCTATCTCATACTCGGCTAGACATTGCTTATGCAGTAAGTGTTGTAAGTTAGTTCATGCATTCTTCATATGAATGCAGTATACCGAGTATTAAGATATCTAAAGTCTTCTCCGGGTAAAGGGTTATTCTTTGGGAGGAATAAGGATTATGAAATTATCGGCTATACTAATGCTAATTGGGCTGGAAATCGAACTAATCGAAAATCAACGTCCGGGTACTTCACATTTGTTGAAAATAATTAGTCACCTGGAGAAGCAAGAAACAGAAAGTAAAGTGCTGAAGCTGATTTTAGTGGAATGACTCATGGAGTATGTGAGTTGCTCTGGGTAAGGCGAATTATTCAGGATCTGGGATTAAAATATCCAAAGCCTATGTTGTTACATTGTGATAACAAGGCAGCCATAACAATTGCAAACAATCTGATTCAACATGATCGAGCTAAGCATGTAGAGGTTGACAGACATTTCATAAAAGATTATCTGAACCAAGGGACAATTGATCTTCTATATGTTTCATCTCAGACTCAACTAGCTGACATCCTCACAAAGGCTATATCCAAAAAAGCATTCTACAACTCACTTGGCAAGTTGGGAATGATTGACATACATTCACCAACTTGAGGGGGAGTGTTGAGGAAGTAAATATTTTTGTTGTATATATTAGGAAGTAAATATTTGTATACAATTAGGAATAAAGTTCTATTCTATTTAGGATGGTATTTTATTCCTAATTAGGTTGTGATTAGGATTCCTGTATATATATATATATATATATATATATATATATATATATATATATATATATATATATATATATAAGGGGTGTAACCCTTCTTTGAATATCATTGAAAAATATTTCCCTTGAATTTCTCTCTTTTTTTCTGAATTTTATTCTACATGGTATTAGAGCAGTGATCCCGGGTTCGTATGTAAGACCTGATTGTATTTGAATTTGGGAAGTGCCCGTGATTGGGTGCTGTAATATCCCGAGTTTTTAAACATTTTAATATTTCATCGGGATATGCAATGTTAATATTTCTATATAATTATGATATTTTTACGAGCTAATATGTATTTAAAACTTATTTTAATTATTGTATATTGTTTTAAGTGCTTTACGTAAAATTTTCCCGGGACTTACATTTTTGGGGAAATTTTCACGTAAATAATTTACCATTAATTATTTTAAATAGATTTACGGAATTGCATGAACTCATATATATTTTTAAAGTACTAAATAACGTATATATGTGTATTTATTTAATTAGGGTTTGATTAATTACCCTAATATTTTATTATTTATTTATTAGATTTATTGTTATTTAATTATTTTTATTTAGTACTAAATTATTAAAACATTAAATTATATGTGTGTGGTGTATATTTAAGTGTGTGATTTTATATTATTTTAATATATAGTGTAAAGTATATATATATACATATACATTTAATATTAAAATAAAAATTGAAGTTTGAGTTATTTACAAAAATTGCCACCCGAAGCTCCTTCTTCCCCGATCACCTTCCCCACACGAATCCGGCCACTGTCACACCGTTCCCTTGCCATCAGTGTGCCTCCAGGCCTGCCACCTCCTTCCTCCAGTCGTTTCGCCGCCTGCAGAGCCCATTTTCGATGTCGGGAAGCTTATTTTGGCCGAAGAAGCTGAATTCTTTCTCACCGTCATTCACGACGTTTCCGGCCACCATTTTTGACACCGCCGGTCTCTTTCTTCTCCTTAAGCTCCGGTGAGTGTGATTCCAAGCTTTTTTTCACTTCAAATGGTCTTGATTTGCTTAGGTTTTGATTTTGGTAATTCAGCCATTTTAGGGTTCTTGATTTTTTTGAACTTTTAATTGATTGATTCATGGAAAATTCCTTCACAAATATTGTTCCCCTTAGCTTAATCTACATGCATGAATTTTTGTAGAATTTTTGAGAATTATTTTGATTTTTGGGTATTTTTGAATATTTTAATATTATTTTCTAATTTTCGGAAATTAATTAATTAATTATTAAATTGTGTTTTATGATAAATATAGGTGTTGAAATGAATTATAGAAATTTATTTGGAATTTTTATGAATTTTTATGTATTTATTTTGAATTTATTTAGGTTTATGTAATTTTGGAAAATTAGGTTAATTGTTTTTTTAATTGAAATTATTATTTAATTGAGTTTAATTATTGATATTATTGATAAATATGTTGAGAAAATTAATTTTGTGCAATTATATGATTTTTAATGAATTTTTGGAGTAATTTTAGTATATTTATATATATAGGGGTATTTTGGTAATTTTACCATAAATTGACTAAAAATGCAATTAAATTGGTTTTAATAGTTATTTAAGGTATAAAAATGATTTCTATAAATTATTTAGTATTTTTAACTAATTAAAACTATTTTTCGTGAATTATTTTCAATTATATATATAATATATGATTTTTCTAAATAAAATGAGTTTTATCGGTTTTTATTGTGTTTTAAGCTTAATTATGTAATTTTTACTTATTAAATGTATTTCTATGATATAAGGGCATTTTTGGTATTTCCATAAATATTCTGTGAATTGTGGACCCCGGTCGGTAGACTGTAGTTTGAAGTTCGACCGAGGGGTTGTGGTTGTGTTTCTGTGTCTATTTTTCGAAGTTTGTTTCTTTGCAGGGCCGGCTCTACTCTTTGAGTAGAGAGATGTCCGTTTTACAGGGCAGGTTTTGCCGAATTTTCGATAGAATTCTCGTAAAATGTGATATCCGGTCGAACTCTAATTTTGATTCTGTGTCTAGTATTCTAGATCGAGTTTCTAGGGTTTTCCGTTAGGTTTATTTATGATGTCAGTTATTTATTGTTTGTTTAGTTGTGCCGAGACCGAGGCCTAGTGGACCAGGCCCGTCGGACCCATCTCGAGGAGTGCACTAAGTGTGAGTTACTATTTTATATATATATGCTTTAGGGTGCATGATTTAGAAATGTATGTATTATTTTGATTAAATATGCATAAATAATTTGATTAGTATTTAAGTTTATTTTTAGTTTATTTTTGGTTTATCTTGGGTTTATTTTTGATATATTTTAAATTATATGCATATTTTATTAAACATTTATATTTAAAATATTTTTAAATATATTTCTAATTTAGTTTGCAATTATATTGAATTATTTGACGTATATATACTCGAAATATACCTGGTTTATTTTTGGTATATTTCTAGTATATATATAGTTATTGTTGCTATTATATTTAAATTCATGCGTCATTTACTTTTATGAATGTATGCTTTATATTATAAATGAAGGATATCAATAGAATGTGCTACCTAGTGGGCGGCACTAGGACCGAGTACGTACCGGTACGCTGATAGTATTTAGGCTATATTACTAACCATGTGTGGATGTTGATTGGATATGATTATTTGATGTGTGATATGATTTGGGAGTGTGATTGCTGGAGCTCGGTTGACCAAGTGTCTCGGGGCCAATCACACTGATAGTCAGACTGCTGGAGCTTAGTTGATTTAGTGTCTCAGGGCCAGTCTACTGTCCAAATGGATCAAGTGATTATATTGGAATAAGTGAGCCTGTATGGTTAGAGTGTTGTCTAACACTGCTTTGAGGTTGCGATATTCTAGGGTTCTATTTGATCCTTCATAAACGATGATTTTCAATAAAATATATAAAATGATTTTATTGCATCTGTGTGTATTTGCCTGTATATATACATATTAGATATATACTGTTGATTGTATGCATTGTCATTTAGTATGCATGTATATATATTATAGTAATTCACTAAGTGAGGTCTGACTCCCCTCTGTTGACCATTGTTCAGGAGAGTCTTCTTCTTCATATCTCAGTAGCAGGCATGTATGTCGGATTTCTTCCACCCCGGCTTCTTTGTGTAAACTGCTTATCTGAGTCTTGAGTTTTATTTTTATAATCTAGACACTGCAGTAGTTGTAAATAAATTATGGTTTTTATGTATTATATTTGTTGAGTTATGTATTTTGAGAAATTGAACTAAAACTTGTATCAAAGGATTTATCTATATATGAGTATGGATTTTTATTTTGATAATTATGATTTTATTTCTGCTGCATTAAGAGCTGTTGTTATTATTATTGCATGTTTATTTTATTTTTAGGCTTGCTACGGGTTCTGGATTCGAAAGAATTCCCGTTCCCTAGCGCCGGTTCATGACCCCTGTTTTGGGTCGTGATAAGTGCGACCCGTTTGAAATTGGCAAGTGTAATTGTTTTAGGCCCAATTACACTTGAGGGGGAGTTTTGAAGAATTCCACATTGAAAAAGTACAAATGAATGAAGTGGTTAATAAGTGGTATAGATTGAGTCTTAACACAAGCATAAAGTTTTTCTATTTTGACTTATTCCCCCGCCGTAGTGATCGAATGAGAATAGATAAGAGGCTCGTGGGATTGACGTGAGGGGGTAGGGATACATGGATAAAGGCTAAAGTTAATAATATATATTTAATAAAAAAATAATATGATTCTGATCTAGTTCATGGCCTATTAGAAGTAGAAAGCGCTCTGGTGGGATCCTCACAGACTGTCAATTCGATAAAAAACTGCTCATGCCCGGTAATGCAAGGGAAGCTAATGATAAGATACTAAATGTGTTTAGGGGGGAGTTATTGTCTATCATTGGCCTTTATGGTAGAATCAGTCGGGGGGCTCGAGAGGCGGTGGTTTACCCTGTGGCCGATGTCAACGGTTCGAGTCCGCTTATCTCCAACTCATGAACTTAGTTGAAAAATCTCCTCTTCTTTCTTCTCTTCTTTGTGGTTATAATGTCAAAATATCAAGTAGGCACAGATATTTAATTGGATCTATAATCTTCTTCACCCCCGCACGTTTGGCTTATGTTTAGACTCAATCTACACCACTTATTAACCACTTCATTCATTTTTACTTTTTCAATGTGGGATTCTTCAACACTTCCCTTCATGTGTAATTGGGCCTGAAATAATTACACTTACCAAATTCAAATGGGCCGCACGCAATCACGAGCACTTCCCAAATTCAAATACAATCAGGTCTTACATACGAATCTGGGATCACTGCTCTGATACCATGTTAACACGTCCACGGGCTTGAGAGAGTGTTGGCCCACGTATATATGTAGACTTATAAATGGGGTTGAGTCCATCTAACACAAAACCAATTGGCTTGTGTTAAGACTCAATCTACACCACTTATTAACCACTTCATTCATTTGTACTTTTTCAATATGAGATTCTTCAATAATAAGAACTTTATAAAGGAAAATTCAACAATTTTAATAAAAAAATAAACAGATTAAAGATTTATATTTGTTAAATGAAAACAAGATAAAGTAAATAAAATAGAAATCAAAATAACCACTGTCGCCGAGATGAAAGATTTATTGATATTTACTTCATTATTATGTAGCTCAATAATATTATGTAGATACTAAAACTTTTACTTTATTATGTAGCTCAACAATATTATGTAGATATTTACTTTATTATGTACCTCAACAATAAAAGTTTTATCTTATAATAATTTTTCTTAATGTTTTTTATTTAAAGTGCATCAATCGGACAAAAATTTTCCCATGCTCTAGAAGGAGAAAAGTCTCTAGCCCATTGTATATTGCTCCTATATATTCTCATTAAAAAAAAAATCAAAAGAAAAAATAATATTTGAAATATAAATTTCACTGATGAATTACAATTTCCTTGAAAGGGGAATTTATACAGTAGAAAATAAAATGTCCTTAAAGATGTACAATAAAAAACCAAAAATTATATTGCTTCAAATTGGTTGCTTTGGCTGTTGTCAATGCCTTTAATGCCCAGGTTGAAGACTTGTATGAGTTTGGTATGGTGATAGAGGAATGTTTATCTCTAAGGACGTAGAATTGATTTCTCACTTCATCATGGGTAAACCAATTGCTGCTGATTCTTATTAATAAAGTTTTTTTATTGGCTTTCAAAAAAACCAAAAATTATAAATAAACAGAGTTAAGTATAGCATTTAAAATTATTTTACTCTAGTTAATGCCTTCACTAGTGTCAATATCATTTAAAAATTAAATGAAAATTTCAAAACATTAAATAATAAAAAAATTTATACATATTTCATGAAAAAGTTTGTGTTAATTGGTGTTTAATGTATCGGTATAATATTAATAAATTAATTTTTATTAATAAGAAAATAAAAATGAAAATTAAATCTACAATTTAATATTTATCATTTATAAAAATTAAAATGAAATGACTTAAAAATGTGTTTGATATAAATAAATTTTATAAAATTTTATGAAATTTATTTACAAATTCAAGAAAACATATTTAGTTTGAATAAAAATTTTGTAATATTTATTTTCAATTAATTTTTTTTATGGAAATACTTATTAAATAAAAAATTTTAAATAGATTTATTTTATAAAATATTTATTTAAATAAAATACACTTTACTAATAAAAAAATTATTTACAAATAAATTTCATTAAATTTCATTTTATTTAGAAATAAAATAAATCTTTAGTGAAATTACACTAAATGAAAAATAAATATTAATTTAAATTTTATATTCTATATATGATGTCGTTAAAGAACCACGTCCTCTTAAACTTTAACATTGATTTAGAATATGTAGGGTCGATCAATTAGGGGCCGCATGCAATTCAGAAAGACTTGGATATTATTTTCCAAAAAGATAAGTCTCACTCTTTAATTTCTATAAAAAAAAAATAATACATAAATAAATAAAGTTGTGAGAAAATAAATCAAAATAATTGGTGTGAAACTGTACTTGCGTGGTCTAGTTATTATTATTGGAAATTCTTATCTACAGGTGAGATTTATAATAAAAAATATTTGTCTTCTTTTTATTGGATAAATGTAAATTATTTGATTGATATGTCATAAATCATACACTCAGGTATTGTCAAGATCCAAAACAAGGATCATTACCGGCGCTAGGGAACGAGAATTCTTTCAAATCCGGAATCCGTAGCAAGCCTAAAAATAAAATAAACATGCAATAATAATAACACATTTAAATAAAATACTGTGTAACGGAATAAAATCATAAATATCAAAATAATGATCCACCATGGGATTTAAATCAAATCCTCAAATACATATATAAATAAACTCTTTTAATACAATCCAGTTCAAATGTTTAAAGTACATATCTCACAAATTTATATAACTACTGCAGTGTCTAGATTAATAAAATAAACTCAAATGAGCAGTTTACATAGAGAAGTCGGAGCGGAAGAAATCCGGCGTACAGGCCTGCTACTGAGGTCTGAAGAAGATGACTCTCCTGAAAAATGGTCAACAGAGGGGAGTCAGACATCACTGAGTGAATTACTATAATATATATACATGCATACTAAATGTCAATGCACACAATCAAAAGTATATATAATATGTATATATACAAGCAAATACACGCAGATGCAATAAATTCATTTTATATATTTTTATTGAAAATTACAGTTCATGAAGGATCAAATAGAACCCAAGAATATCGCAACCTCAAACAGTGTTAAACAACACTCTAGCCATACAGGCTCACTTATTCCAAATATATTCACTTATTCCATTTGGACAGTAGACTGGCTCCGAGACACTAAGTCAACCGAGCTCCAGCAGTCTGACTATCAGTGTCATTAGCCCCGAGACACTTGGTCAACCGAGCTCCAGCAATCACACTCCCCAAATCATATCACACATATCAAATAATCAGATTTAATCAATATCCTCAAGAAGGTTAGTAATATAGCCTAAATGCTATAAGCGTACCGGTACGTACTCGGTCCTAGTGTTGCTCACTAGGTAGCACGTTCTATTGATATCCTTCATTGAAATATAAACATACATTCATAAAAATAAATGATGCATGAATTTAAATAAATAGCAATATAAACCATATATATACTAGAAATATACCAAAAGTAAACCAGGTATATTTCGAATATATATACATCAAATAAATCTAATATAATTACAAAATAACTAGAAATATATTTAAAAACATTTTAAGCATAATTCATTAATAAGACATGCATATAGTTTAAAATATACAGAAAATAAACCATAAATAAACTAAAAATAAACTTAAGTAATAATTAAACTATTTATGCATATTTAATCAAAATAAAATATACATTTCTAAATCATGCACCCTAAGCACATATATATAAAATAGTAACTCACACTTAGTGCGCTCCTCGAGATGGGTCCGACGGGCCTGGTCCACTAGGCCTTGGTCTCGGCGCAAACTAAACAAAAAATAAATAACGGACATCAGAATAAACCTAACAGAAAACCCTAGAAACTCGATCTAGAATATTGGACACAGAATCAAAATTAGGGTTCGATCGGACATCACATTTTACGAGAATTCTACCAAAAATTTGGCAAAATCTCCCCTGTAAAATGGACATCTCTCTACTCAAAGAGTAGAGCCGGCCCTGCAAAGAAACACACTTCGAAAAACAGACACAAAAACACATCTATAACCCCTCGATTGGACTCCAAACTACAGTCTACCGACCGGGGTCTACAATCACAGAACAATTGTGGAAATATCAAAAATGCCCTTATATCATAGAAATACATTTTATAAGTAAAAATTACGTAATTAACCCTAAAACACAATAAAAACCGATAAAAACTCATTTTATTAGAAAAATCGTATATTATATATATAATTGAAAATAATTCACGAAAAATAGTTTTAATTAATTAAAAATACTAAATAATTTGTAGAAATAATTTTTATACCTTAAATAACTATTAAAACCAATTTAATTACATTTTTAGTCAATTTAGGATAAAATTACCAAAATACCCCTATATGTATAATTATATTAAAATTACTCCAAAAATTCACCAAAAATAATATAATTGCACAAAATTAATTTTCTCAAAATATTTATCAATAATATCAATAATTAAACTCAATTAACCAATTAAATTCAATTAAAAACATAACTAACCTAATTTTCCAAAATTACATAAACCTAATTAAATTCAAAATAAATACATAGAAATTCATAAAAATTACAAATAAATTTCTATAATTCATTTTAACACCTATATTTATCATAAAACACAATTTCATAATTTATTTAATTAATTTTCGAAAATTAGAAAATAATATTAAAATATTCAAAAATACCCAAAAATCAAAATAATCTCCAAAAATTATAAAAAAATTCACACATGTAGATAATACTAAGGGGAACAACATTTGTGAAGGAATTTTTTATGAATCAATCAATTTGAAGTTCAAAAAAATCAAGAACCCTAAAATGGCTAAATTACCAAAATTGAAACCTAAGCAAATCAAGACCATTTTAAGTGAAACAAAGCTTGGAATCACACTCACCGGAGCTCAAGGAGAAGAAAGAGACAGGCGGTGTCAAAAATGGTGGCCGGAAACGTCGTGAACAACAGTGGCCAAAGTTTCGGCTTCTCGAGCTAATTCCTGCCAAACCTCGATGGAATAGGGCGCTGTTGGCGGCGGAGAAGGCTGGGGAAGGAGGTGGCATGCCGGGAGGCACACCGACGGCAAGGAAATGGGATGGCAGCGATCGGAACGGTGAGGGAAGTGGTCGGGAGTGAGGGAGAAGCTTCAATGGCAAAGTTGTAAATAAATCAAACTTTAATTTTTGTTTTAATATTAAATGTATATATGTATATATATATATACTTTATACTATATATTAAAATAATATAAAATCACACACATTAAATATACACCACACACATATAATTTAATAATTTAATAATTTAATACTAAATAAAAATAATTAAATAATAATAAAATTAATTAATAAATAATAAAAATTAGGGTAATTAATTCAACCCTAGTTAAATAAATAAATACACATATATACGTTATTTAGTATTTTAAAAATATATATGAGTTCATGCAAGTCCGTAAATCTAATTAAAATAATTAATGGTAAATTATTTACGTGAAAATTTTTCCGAAAATACAAGTTCCGAAAAAATTTTACGTAAAGCACTTAAAATAATATATAATAATTAAAATAAGTTTTAAATAAATATCAACTCGTAAAAATATCATAATTATATACAAAATTATTAACACTACATATCCCGATGCAGTATTAAAATATTTAAAAATACGGGATATTACAGATATAGTAATAGGTAAAAATCTTTTTATTATTATTATTATTAATGATGATAGATAGAGATATACATACAATGTATTTGTAAATACGTGTGTAAGATTTTTATATGAAAAATAAGATTTAGAAAAAAAAATGATGAATTTTTTTTTTTGAAAATTAATAAAACACGCATATATTTGTAATACGCGTGTAAGATTTTTATATGAAAAATAAGATTTAGGAAAAAAAAAAAAGATCAATTGTTTTTTTTTTTTGAAAATTAACAAACATATAAAAAAAAAAAGGCAAAAGATTGTAATTTTTTGATGAATCAGTTCATTCTCTGATTTTTATGAACGGGAAACACAAAAAGGAGTTGTTTAAAAAAAAAGTGAAATAAAATGTCTATTTAAATTATTTTATTTATATTAAATAATTATCATTTTAAAAAAAATGAGTTTTTAATTTATATATAATTTTTAAAAATAAAAATTACTTATTTTTACAAATTTTATCTGATTTCTTATCTTCAAAATATTTGTTATTTTTAAACAATACTTTTTAAAATTTATTTTTATCTGGAAATATTAATCATATTGTTGTCAGTTTTACTTTTATTCCTTGTCCTATAAATATGTATTTGATTTGAGTCCAATATATATATATATATATATATAGGTATTTGTTTTAAATATGAAAGGTCAAAATGATAAAATCAAAGGTGCGGTAGTTAAGTTTGACAAATTCTCATATCATGCATAAGTCGTATCTAATTTTTTCTACTGCCAATATTTATTGAGAATTACATATTTTTTTAATCGATAGAGTTGAAATTGTTTAATTTTTTTTATTATAAAGGGAAGAATAGAGAATGAAGATCCTATTTCTAATTTATATTAAATTATTCATATTTTTTTATTATTTAAACTATCTATGTGGATGAAAAAAGTACATTTTTTTACCTACTCAATATGTAATGCACAGTATTTAATTTGTACATATTTTAAATATATGTGCTAAACTTTTATGTATTAGAAAATTATCACATGGTAATTATTAAACCAGATACTTTTAAGTGCATGCATCCAAAATTTATTTATTTAGTTTAATATACAAAGGTACAATGAAAAGTCATATATATATGACTCGTTGACCCAGTAGCAAAAACATTCACCAACGTACATTCTTCTTGCATTCTACTAGCCCAGCAAATGATGATCTTCTAGCCAAGATCCCAAGTTTCTTAACTCGAAACTTTATTTAGTATATAAAAAACAATTAAGCACAGCATATTAAACAATTACGTGGCATGCATGACAATAAGCAGCACTACTATAGTACGTACTTCAAGGGCAAAACACAACCTTGTAATTAGTTCCTCGAGGACAAGTAAAAGTACTGGTCGGATCATCTTTAGGATAGCTATAAGCATCTGGGCACCTCTGTTTGAAAATCTCGAGTAATCTGTTGGACCACAGCTTCCACTATTGCAACACTACTCGTTTGTTTTAAACACTGTGCAAGGGTTGTTGCACCCTCCCTTTGCCCTTAATACACTAGGGCACTGCCCATTTATATTAGCCGTACATCTGATCCCTCTGCACCCACCAGAAGTTGGACTGAATTCCATTGGCACATTGAACCCATCAACGAGAGAAATGTCAAAGAAATCCAAGTTATTGAATTGATTTAGTGCGAATTCTGCTAAGGTATTTGGTGGTGCACCATAGGTTTTGCAGTTGAGTAAACCACCACAGTCACCGGTAGTGCATCGGCCCCGACCAGCTCCATCGAACTGGCAGCCGGTTCGAGCCTAAATACGAGCTCCAGCAGTGCCAGGGTTCACATTAATGGACCAGGTTTGGCGAGGGTTAAGTTGCCTGCCACCACCAGCAGGGACAGCACCTGCCCAAACAGTGAAAGGACAGTTGTTTTTAATAGCAAAATTTGCTGCATGGCTTGAAGTGAAAAACACAGAAATTAAAGCAAGTGTGGAAGCTACTGTGACAGTTTTGAAGAAGCTCATTTTGGTATTAAGCTAAAAGATTAAGTTGCTCGATCTACTAGAGTGTGTGTGAAAATGGGGACGGATGGTAATCCTATATATAGAGTAGATGCATGGTAGTGGACACAAGACATTGCATAAAAGTTTTTGCACTATTAGTTCTTAAGGAACTATTTAACGCAAATTTTTGTAATCCATTGTTGGCCATAAAAGTCTTTAAACTATTAGATCTTAAGGAACTATTTAATGCAAATTTTAGTCATCCATTGTTGGCCATAGTGGGAGCTGTGTAAAATTTCTATGCGCCTTCATTTTTATAAGTGGGTCCTTATTTTATTACAGTAATAAATGATTATAAAGTTGTTATAACCGAATTTTTATTTAATTATTAATTTAAGTGTGAGATTAATTAAAATTAATTATTATTTAATTATATATGAAATTTTATTATTTGTATAGTTTTATTTAAATTATTGATTAATTGTTTAGTGTATAATTAATTTGGAGAAATTTAAATTTTTAAATTTTTAAAATATTAGAATATAATTTTTAAATTTAAAAATTATTTTTTTTATATTATAAAAAAAACCAAAATTTCCTTTTTCTCTTTCCTTTTTTTTTTTCTTCCTTCTTCTCCTTTCCTTTTTTTTTCTTTCCCCTTTCTGCACCCGACACTTGCAATGCCCGATCCT